>WHPX01001473.1:0-74895 GCA_011057435.1 Actinia equina
CAAAGTCTATATTATATACCAACGATTTTTTTGTTTTAATCTTCAAGGGGTACAAGACAGTTACCCATCAGCGAAGGCGCATTGTTTCTATGGTAACAACGTTTTGAGAATAATGAATCCAAAATGGATGAGGGATATGGAATGATTGTTCGCGGATAGACTACTCATGCGTTTATTTTACTTTGAGTAGGGCGTATAACCTTTGTGTAAGATCCAACGAGCTAAATTCAATTTGATCTTAACTAAGAACAGCCAAGATGTTGTTTCAGTTGATCTGTGAGTTTGCCATGTCTTGACTTAGATCAGCCTAGAGAAGGTTAATTCAGGGTTTGATCTGTAAGTCAGCTCGTCAAGTCCTGACTTTGATTAGCCTAGAGTTTGTTTAATAAGATGTGAAGGTCTTTTTTTCACTTTCATCTGATTATTCCAGTTCCGCGTGGTACAAAAAGTTACAGCCCACTGATTCAAGACTATGACCCATATACGAAGACGCTAAAGCATGACCTCTCCAAATGCAATCCAAACAATAGCAACCACGTATCCCCATTAATTAAGTTGTTTTGATTTAATGAATTAATAAAGCCAATCAATCCACTTTTAGCCGGTTCTCACAAAGGATCGTGCTCTTCGACTCTGTGGTGTTTTGCGGTCGCGTAGTGGTGTTGAGTTTCAAGATTGTTTTGATGGATGGTTAGAATTGGTTGGATTGTGGCGTCATAAGACTGCGGCGATATAGAAAGCTGCCCGCTATGCGTTTTACTGAAATCAGATCAAATAGAGACCAACTTAAAGGGTAATTTTATTCATTTATTTATTTATTTATTTATTTATTTTTTGTCACATAAAATATCTCCCACGCTAATTCATGCTTCGGCAACCGTCATGTTTGCATGTGCGCGAACAAGTTGCAAACTTTTCACGCTGTCTTGTAGTAATGCCATTTTTCGGTTTTGTCCAAGTAAATTTTTCTTAGGCAAAATTTTTTAGACAACGAAATCGCCTTTGGATTCAATAATTTGAAGTCTTCTTTTCTATGTTTAATTGCTTTTTGTGCAGCATTATTTATTTATTTATTTATTTATTTATTATTTATTTATTTATTTATTTATTTATTTATTTATTTATTTATTTATTTATTTATTATTTATTATTTATTTATTTATTTATTTATTTATTTATTTATTTATTTATTTATTTATTTATTATTTATTTATTTATTTATTTATTTATTTATTTATTTATTTATTTATTTATTTATTTATTTATTTATTTATTATTTATTTATTTATTTATTTATTTATTTATTTATTTATTTTTTATTTTCTCCAAATCGAGTGCTTTCATCTTGCAAGCTGCTGCTGAAGTGCAGGAAAACCAGTTGGGTTTTATGTTTTTGCATGAACTGGAAATTTTGACTTTAGGCTTAATGTCGAGCAAAAATGTGGTGTACGCAAGCTTCTAAGCTTTTCTGGCCAGTTCCGAAACTTTTACTCTTTTACTTCGACGACAGAATAGCGTCCGAAACGTCAGTTTTTTCATCTTTTCACGCTGTATAATTTACAATTTTATCATCTTGGAATCTAGAATACTGCCTTTCGTTTCTGATATGAATTAAGCAATATCTTGTCGGTTGCAACTCCTTTTGCGTAAAAATTGATAATGAGAATTCGCTTTACATCGACCATGCTGGGAGAGGCTAGAACTGAGGCAAGATGCGAGCTAAATAAATGATATTGATAGCTTAAATAAAGTTTAATTTTTGAATTAATTATATGCATACATGTGTCAAATGCTCATTTAAAAAAATTAAAAATAAAATAAAATAAAATAAAACCTCAATAAGAAGAACGAAAGGAAAAGAAACGGACGAATATTTAGTAAAATTATTCTTAAACAGTTCCACATATAATACATAAACAGTATACTAGACAACAATCATGGAGGAATAGAATTAATGTAAATTTTGGATCATAAACATGTGCTAGTGAGACTAGCTTCTCTGGGGGAATCACGAGAAGCCGCTAAAAGACTAAGTGAAGAAACTTTGAAAAATAAGCTGAAGGCTGCACATCTTACACAAAAATACACTGAATTTAAGATCGCATGCTACCAGCCTGATCCCGACTGGTGCTTATACAATGTTCATTTACCATTTTATATGTTTTTAAACGCCAAGACAGACACATAGAAAACTAGAATAAACAATATGTACCGTTTGCTACCGAACTATTGTTAGGAATACAATGGCTATGTGCACTTCAAAACGATAAGGAGGTAATGTGATAAATAATGACGCGATCTGATTGGCTTACAACACCTTGGAGCCGAGTGTAATTAAACGTAATTAATATGCACGCAGGCGCGTTAGAATTCAGCACATGTGTTTGGGATCAATTGAGGCTGAAGGTATTAGTTCGTGTTAACGGTGTGCAAGGATACATAAGGCATGATTTTTAAGTATTCCTCATAACTTTAAGGGTTTCAGTAGTCAATTCAGCTGATCCTACAATAAGTCATTACAATGCAGGTCGCAGAACTGCAGTCTTCGAATTCTCCGTTCAGAACGCTGCTTGATCGCAGCCCTAGCTCCAAAGAAGTCGACTTCATGAATTCACAATCAACTCTGACGAGTTTGTCATCGACAAACTCTCCGAGCCCTGCCGACATCCAGATGAATTCCCTGGATAGCGAAGAGAGTGACAATTCAAATCCAGAGTTGGAGAATGCGTTAGAATCTTATATAAGGTAAAAAAGAATCGTGTTCTACATTTGTTGTCAAAGCTGACTACTGTTCAAACGATTGACCTGTTGCATGTTTGCTTGTAGCTTCAATTAAAATTCTCCATACCTTTTTCTCTTCTATATTTTAAATATTCATCTCCAACATCTATTACACGCTTAATGCAATAAATCCTTCATTGATAATTGATTATTTCAGATTATATATTTTTTTCTTGGATTTTTAAATTACATTCCACACGAGAACTCGACCATATTGTAAACATAATGGCCGATGTGCTTAAGTAATCTCTCAGACTGGATTTTATCGATCCTCGGATCGGAACTACAATTAAGCAAATTGTTAAGTATTTTATGTACTGGAATTGGCAGTTTTAAATGCCATGTGTGTTTCTAAATAAGCCAGATGTGAGTTCAGACTTCCAAGGCTCCGGAAATTAGTTAATTCGTTTACCTGCACGTGGTTTGGTAAATTCTCACGAAAAAATGTTAACTTATGCTTTAGGATTCAAGAACTAGTGGTCTTTCATTTATTTTTAGCAGTTATTTTTATCCTTTTAATTTATTTAAAATATTATAGTAAATTCAACGTCGTTAACACTTCATCCATGCATCACTGAATCTTATTTCATTGCTGAATCTTGCTCTAGAAGAGTATAGATTTCCATAGGTTTGTTTATTTTTATATTCCGAGCACTGGAATGGCTTTTCAACGTCATAGGAAACCTTTTAAGGTGAATCGCTTGGCATTCTCTTAATAACGTGGAACTAAAGGAATTTCCAATGACTCGCACAGGTTACAGTCTTTCCATAGATTTTTTGGTACCTGTAACCAATGTTTATTTTATTGTTTTTTTTCCTCCTTTGATCGAATCATTCTTGTTACGATGTGCTACTTGAAGAATTTCGTTTTGTTGCAGTCTATTGGTTATTTCACAGTATTCATTTTGACTTTGGATTTCTTTTAGCTATTCTTTCCTTTTTTTCCTTTTTGCTAAAGACGCCTTTTCAACACCTAGCTCAGTAAACACGGCATTTCAGTTTCCAGAGCCACGCCAAGTGACTGATCTATTTTCTGTTTCTCTTAAGACTCATCCAAGACTCAAAACTTTGTAAAGCTTTATAAATACAGTTCGATAAAAAATAGTAAAGAACTCATACTGGTTTAAAAGCAGTTTAACCACGCCGTTGGGCTGTCTCCCGCTGTCAAATAAAGCCGACCCAACTTTCGCGGTAGGGTCAAAAAAAAGCGCGAAAAACAAAGCGTTTTTTTTTTTCATAGAAAAATCTGAACTAAATGGAATTCACATCTTGGTAGATCGTATTGTGGTAGAGGCGATAACAAAAATGAAATATATCCTCTTAAACTTTTAGTCAGGCAAATTTGTTTTTCTTTCGATCTGCAATTGTAAAAAAAAAAGGATACTGATCTTTGAAAGAGCAAATGGTTTTTGTAAGAGCAGTTTCGACATCTCTGATGTATGATGGCTATATGTAACCAAAACATGTTCGTTTTATAGATATATCATATACCCTGGTCTGCAAAGTGCTTCCCCTATGTTATTTAAAAACTTCTAAATAACCATTTGGCTTTGTCTGGATTTGTCCTATTCAATCAAGTGCTCAATTGTGAATCTACTTGGGGTTTGAACTTCAATGTCCTTTCTGTTGTCAGTGAATTAGATTCATTGCTTTTCAATTTTTAAAATTTGAAATCAAAGTCAAATATACTATCAACAAGTAGAGAAAAAATTCTTAAAAGGAAAGGGAGAAAAAGGAAAGTTCTCAAAAGTTTTCAAAAGCTATTGGCAAGTAATCATAATTTTTCTTTAAGAGTTTGTGTAAAAATAAAGAAGTCTTATTAAAGAAAAAAATGGATCAAAGCGTAATTTCTAGCTTTGAGTAACACTGAAAATATTGTTTATTTTGAGCATCTAAAGGATATAATAAAGTCTTTAGTAGACACACAGACGTAAGTGTGATAAAGTTATTAGGCAAGTTTAAGCTTCTCTTTAAGAGCAAGGTTAACTGTGTAAAACCAGAATGTGCACAAAGAGATGACTTTTTATTTTCAAAATTGCTTTCATTTAAAGTGTGTAGTTAGGTGCCCCATTAAGCAGAATGTGGTATAATAGCATCAAAGAGAGTTGAATAAATCAGTGTGATTCCATCATGGCTAGACATTACAAAACCCTAATTTCAATCTCTACTGAAAAGGTGTTAAGATTTTGAATAAAAAAGTAGGATCTGGCTATTCTTTGAGACTGTTTTGATTAAAGACAATAGAAGATGATGTAGTAATGTTTGTCCTTAAAGTCATTTTTCAATAGATTATGGATTTGCCTTTGTTTAAACATGTGTTGCGGACAGGCCTAGTGTGAGAAAAACTTGAAGAACTGGTTTATTTCAACTTTCACTAACCACAATATATTAAAAACGCATGTACAAAATCAGTTTTTTCTCTACTCTATGGTAAACTCAAAAACCCATATATGTCAGAGTGTTTTATTGCTAAAATTTGTACTTTTTTATTTGTGCAGGTAGAAAATATGCCTAAATTTATTGGGTATGTGATATTGTGCACATATTTCTCTTTGTATAGTGCTTTCAATTCATACATTAAATGGGCTTAACAGATTTACAGGTTTATTGAAAAAATGATTTTATGAAGTGCGAAATTAACATAGAGTTATTTTTATCAAAATCCTTTTTATTGTCTTGTATCTTTATTTTGTATGCCTAGCTTCAACTTATTCTGTTCATTACAAACAAAAATTCTGCCAAATATCTTACATTTTATAGTTTGGAGCAATATTCAAATTTTAAATCTTGTTTTTGTTTAATCCTACAAGTTTGAAGGATCATACACGTCATGTAACTGTGCACGTAGAGCTCTATTACACCATTTTGCTGGCATAAATTTTAATACAATACAATGTGTTTGTTTCATTCAACAACTGTGATACAGCATATCTCTATTCAATGTTTGTATGTCTGATTTTGATGGATGAGAATAAATAACCCTCCCCCAATTCCCAAAGAAGGGTTCATTTAGACAAATGGTTGTCAACAATATTGATAGGTACACCCCTAAGTTCAGCTTTAAACTAATTTTGTACATCACTCACTGAAAAATCTATATCAACCATGCCTACTCCATGCTTAAATGATTAACTGTCTTATGATATAAATTAAAAATATTTAGCTTTTTTTCAATATTTAGCAAACATGCTATATAATTAAAGTTGGTATTTTTTATTTTATATATTTTGATACAAGGGAGTGGCATATCCCAATATTCCAAGAGAACTTGTGAATCTTTACTAAAACATCTTATTTTTAAATATGAAAAATTCTTTAGTCACTCAAGGAAGAGTTCAGGACACAATGTTTATCTGAATATTTCAGCTTTTCTCCAGAAGCCATCACCATCACCATTAGCTTATTTTACTTTTGAAAAAAATGAAGTTTTAAGTAATAAATTTGAACACTTTATGAATTTCATGCCTGCATCATTTCTATTTTCTTTTTGACTTTCAGTGAAGAAATTCAATGCAAGATTACCAAGATACTTGTAAGTACAGTGAAATACCTCCATATATTCAATACATTATAATGAATGCCCTACAGTCCCTTTTCAGAAACTTAGTGATTAGTTCAAATTTACAAATTGTGCATGGAAGTAATTTTAATTTGGGATGCCCAGTTAAGGATAGAGTATTGGGGTGTGGGTTTGGCACAATTTTGTCTAAGTTTTTTTATATTTCAAGGGTGGTTTGCTAGATTAGAGTCAAGGAGCTCATTTTGAAAGTAATATTAATAAGTCTTTGGCTCATCAAATTTTCCTATATATAGTTACTACCTGCAATGTTTATATTTTGTACTTTTTCATAATTTTTGAACAAACTGTTTGTCAAAGGTGTGAAAATTTTAGAACAAGACCAAAAGCGATATTGATATTGCACAATGAAAAACAATGTCAAATACTTGAACACCTTTGATTGACAAGTCAAAAATTAAAGATGATGCAGCTTGCATTTCAAAAGATCCTTTAATTAAGGATCCTTTAGATTTTCGAAAATCTATATAAATATTTACTCAATACTAAAATCAACAATGTGGTATGGGCTTTTTATGCTATTGTATTGGAGTATAGATCTGAATTACTTGTTTTTATTATAGGAAGAAGTGCAGCAATTGTCTGACACCGAAAAACTTTTACTATATTTACGCTTACCTGGAGAAACCTGCTCAGAACTAAAAGATGAATATGAACAGTAAGTAGGCAGCATATCATTATTGTTTTTAGAAGGCTGGTCTGGTCCTTTTTGTTCTGCAATGCAAGATAACAAATAACCATGTAACTGGAATGCATCTTCGGTGGAATTTAAGGTTGGGAGATTACCCTACAAACATATGTTCTCAAGGATGCTTAATATTAGTACATTTGAAGAGATCCTGGGCACCTTGCCCTAGATCTGCCCCATGCATTTCTAAAGATGCACATTTTTCTTGTTTTTTAATATTTATTCATTAGATAAACCAGTGTCTATTAACCACTGATGTTTTTTTGCCACCTTTTTTCACCAGAAATCAAGCACTACCCATATCAACAACGAGAGCTGAACAGACACAGGCTTTTCATTGGTAAATGAAATACCCATTTGTTAAAGATTATTATAATATAAAGTACTTCAGTAGAAATATGAAACATTGTGTCTCTGTGCTGTAACATTAGCATTCTTGAAGCTGAGCAGCATGAGGGAAGCAAGCTTAAGGACTGCATGTTTATTTTTTACTGTGGGGGCAGGAGTTGGGGGGGGGGGGGGGGGGGTATTAAAGAAATCATCCTCAAGAGGGGAGCGCAAAAAATAATTAAAGTCTTACAGCTCTTTTACAACAAGAGAAAGGGGGTCAAATTTATTGTATGAGATACCAAGAAAATCCCCCCCCACACCAAAATGTTTACGAGTTTGTCTCTGTCCTTTCATAATAAAATGGTAGGCAGCTAATCAGCATTCAAGTTACATATCAACATTTTAAAATTCTTTCTGTGTGCAGGATTCGCTGTCATCTTGAAGAGTGTGACAATAATTCTACTCTACCAAAACATGAAGTGTATGATGAATATAAGTAAGTGCTTGTCATTGAATTATGTTTACTAATAAAGCGTGGTGTGGGGTAGCAATTGTTTTATTGGTGATGCAAGGAAAGAGAAATTAGGAAATAAATTAACAAGCAAACAAAGAACCAAACTAACAGTTCATCAGCGCATTAGAACAAATGTATGATGAATGATGCCACGGAGGTTCAAACTTGAGCTCCTTTTATTGTAAAAAATGCAACGAAAACATTCCAAAAATTCCAGAAATATAACTTACCGTATCGTCAATAGGAATAAAACCAAATATTGAGCTTTACTGGTCATTTTGACGTATTTTTAAGCGTTTTTTCTTGGCGTTTTATTCTGAAGAAGAAAATAAGTTTGTCTTTCCCGCCTTTCGTGGTTTGTGAGCGCGCGTGGCACCTTATATCATGTGATGAAATCCTTCCTTATTGGCTGTTCCGTTTGGAGGCGCGAAAAATAAATTTGTTAGTTGGAATCTTTCTAGTTTTGTATATATATATATACATATACATATAGATATACAGTTTTATTACATTTTATTAGAAGTTTTATAATCATTTTATAGGTTTATGGCTTATTTTGAAAGTATGAATGCACAATTTACCTCAAACGCCTTTTTGGCATTTTTTGGCTGCATCTTTGGCACCTCTTTTTTTTGCTCAGTCTTTATGTAAATATTTAAGCAGTTTTTTTAAAATGTTTTTGTTTTAGGGCATATTGTGAAAGTATGAATGCCGCCAGAACACTTAGTGCTCCCGACTTTGGAAAAATCATCAAATGCGTTTTTCCTCGCGTAAAAGCCAGGAGACTAGGTACGAGAGGGAATTCCAAGTACTGCTATAGTGGAATTCAGAGAAAGAAGAACGTAAAACCACCAACGCTACCGTCGCTTCAAATACCATCGCCAAGTGATAAAGAGAAGGTAAATATTGAATGCACAAAAAGGATTTGAAATCGGAATTTTAATTTGAATTCGCATAGTAATTTATTGTTGTATTTTTGATTGAACTGACCCCTTCCTACCTCCTCCCCTCCCCCTACACAACCACACACACAACCTCTTTTAGGTTTTTCACTGAATTTCGATATCTATCGAGTACGTCAATAACGGAGGTCGGAGGTGGTTGGGTGCAGTAAAATCGGTTTAACTTAAACTTGAACTTAATTTCTCTCTCTCTTTCGTATAGAACAACACAAACCAAGGCAATGGGATGAATGGTGGCGACAAAATCGAAGAAGACCAGACTCTTTCAGCAGCTTGCCTTTTGGTATGTGAATGGGCGAACAAACTCCTTGGTCGAGTCTTTACGACGTTAATAGAGCTGGCAAGATTTCTCGTTGGTGGCAGTTACGTCTCAAGTAAATCCATGGCTGCTTTCGTTGTCATGTCCAACACAGACAACGTGACCCACCCTCAACTCAACCACATAGCTAATTCACTATTTTCACCTCAAAAGCACGAAAACCAGATTATACTCACGCCTAAAAGAAAACAATTACAGCAACCATTCACGAAGAAAGTCGTAAACCCACGACAGCAAAAGCAGCAGCAGCTGACCCATACTATTTTGACCGATGGCTCAGGGAATCAAATTGTTCCTAAGACACCAATAAAAATTCAGCCTCAGCAGCAGCAGCAGAGCCCACTTCACAAGCAACAAGTTCATTTGCAGTCTAAGCCACCAACCGGTTCATCAGGCAGTATGCAGTTTTACCAGCAAGCCTCGAGTAATGCCCATTTACAAGGAGGAACGACTGGGCCACAATCGAGCTATCAAAAGATGCGGCCGCCAACTCCGTCTTTGATGTCACCGAACGGCCCGAATCAAGGTCTTCCACAGACAACATCGCCTTTTCAGGCATCGCCAAAGTTTAATGCTCCAGGGACACCACAGAATCGGCCCATGACTCCTAGCTCTGGAGTCAACCAGTCAAGACATTCTTCTAATGCTATTGAGCCTACGCGATTTCTGTTCACCCCGATACCAAACGAACATAAAGCGCCCAAAGGAGACACGAGTCCCCCAACCTTAAGACCCACGGCAACACATCCTCAAAATCAAGACTGGCAGTCAGGAGGGACACAGCAAGTCCAGATGAACCTCAATGAGGTACCAATGTCACCAAGTAAGCAACCTCGTTTGTCGCAGTGTGCACCAGCCACTCCAACAAGACGCCCAAGCTCGTTTCCATACCCCCTTTCCTCACCAAGGACACCGCAGCGCGTGACGAGCCAGCAGTACGTCACATCACCGCCTATGATGTCACCAAATACCCCACGCTCCATGATGAATGCCCAGTCACCGAGTATCCAACAAAAGGGGCAGGAATTAGTGATGATGCAAGGTCAGGATGGAATGGGAGGAATGGTTCAGGATCCCATGAATGGCATGCGCAGAGGTAGTGACAGTAGTCCTACAGTTCAATTAACAGAACAAATGATAAAGCAAGGGTAGGTTATTAAATTTGATGTTTTTTTTCTTCTTGTGAATGCATCACAAACTTTTGCGCGGGAAAATTTATAAAGTTTTCTTAGGCTAGACCATAGGTCATTCCCTTGGGGCGTTTCTTACTCATTCGGTAAGACTCGAAATATGTACCCATTCAGTTTGGACATATTGCAAACCAAATATCTTACCTTCGGAACTGAAATAAGATTCTCTATATTTGAGTTTAACGCACGTCATTGGTAAACAAAGAACCAATGCTAAGAAGAATGACACGCCGTCTGAAGTGGGAAGACATTGCTACGAAGCTAAATCGATTGATAAGGTTTTGAACTATAATAAAACCAAGGAAACTAAATCAGAAGTAATGGAATCACGTCTTCCTATAAACTAAGGGTTCCCGGCAGAAGCAAGCATCGTGATTGAAAAGTCACTCAGCGTTATGTCATATTAAAATAATGGATCATATATAATTTTATTATATTCTTTTATTTTAGATGTGGTCCAGACCCTTCTCGTCCATGCAGATACAGCACCAGTTCAGACAATAGCACTATGCCTCCAACACCGCTAAGCCAACAACAAAGCTTTGATTATTCGTCGGAGCTTGATTCAATCTGCAATACAACAGTCACCAATGCAGGTCAAGTGCCACCACAGTTCCAACGTAGCCAATCTGTCCCTCCCCTCCCGCAGCATACTCTTTTGGACAAGCGGTTTCACCCTCTGACTCCGCAAACCGACAATAGAGTACAGCAAATGACCCCGTCTCCCATGGAAACTACAAACTCTAACCAGCACCTAAATGGCTTGAAAGAATTGCGAAATCGTGTTCTCCATGGTGATGTCAATAACAATGGCTCACGAACCAATGAGAATGCTGTGTTTGCCGCAAGACGAAACCTTACGTCGTTGCTGAACGCTGACCAAGGCATGAACACGAACGGTGGCCATCAAAACCTATGGAATCCAGAAGCCTTTCAAACAGGTCAAACCGGTTCGTCAAGTAGTGAAGAGCAAGAAATGGAGATGTTAGAATCCAATTTAAACTTCTCGGATCTAACAAGCGACGGCGAAACCAGTTTGCCCGATTTGAATTCGTTTGATGACGCAACAGCGGAAGTTGTGCTAAGAAACATTTGCAACAATACATCCGGGGTATGGCCTACCACTGACGTAGGCTCCTGGAATACCCAGCAGCCTTTGCAAATAATGGACTAAAGCACACACACAAAAAACGAATGTATTCTTACAGAACTAATTAAGGTTGCCTTTTTTTAAATTAAGTCAAATTCTAGCTTTTCAAACTTGAAAAAGAAAAAAAGATTAATTGCATGGGGCATGCAGAATATTTGATCCTTTTCTCATTCTGCATAAGAAGATTAACTTCATTTGTCTAGTTAAACTATCATAGAAAATATAAGTCAAATGTTCTTAAATGTCCTAAGATATTTTTTCAGTATAGGAATATTTTATAGGTATACTAACAATTCTTGATGATGAATTCTTAAGTTAAATTACGTGTTTGTATGGGGTATTTTTATACAGATTTAATACGTGCATTTTTAGGTACATGTTTTTTCATTGAAATTTAACGTTCGAATTAATCATATTTTTCACCCATCTTTTTTTAATTCGGCGCAATAATAAGTGTGTTGCGCGCTCTTTCAGACTTTCTAAATCACTTCTTTTTTAAGCCAAGTCTACAGCAACCATCCAACGCAAACATTTTTCTATGCTTCTTGAGATTTATTATAAATGTTATATATTAGGACTTACTATAATAAGTTCGTTAATAAAAATTAATATTATATGAGGTATGAATAATGGACTATGATTGCAGGGATGGTAGGAGAGATGTGTATTTGTATATTTTGTTATTATTTACTTTGACTATTTCGCACTATCTAGTACTATAAGTAGAACTGATGATATAATAGAAAGTAAAAGAGATACCATTTAGTGATAGCCATATAGCGCAAAATACATTTGTTACTGTTTCACAATACAAGGACAAGGAAAGAACAAGACAATATACTTTGCTTGACAAAAGACTTCATTTCTCAAAAAAGAAAAGTGTTCAAACCTTAAAATAGAACTCCTCGGCTCGGGCGCAATGTTACATGGATACAACTCAAACAAAGAATCTTATTCTCAAGGAAATGACGCGTGGTCTGAAATGGGGAAACATTACGCCCGAGCCTGAGGTCTATTTGCTCCTACGATTAACCGCTGTGAAAACATGTTATCCTTTATTCCTCGCGATATAAATAACAATGAAGCAGCCGCGCCATGTCGGTTGATCTAACAAACGATGGCAATGAGGAATGCTTTGTTATCGTCAACCAACATGGCGGCTATGACGAAACATGCACCCCAAGTATAGGAGGATACCAATCAAACAGCCACCATCTTGTTGGTTGATCTGACAAGAGAAGCTATAATGAGGAATGCTTTATTATCGTCAACCAACATGGCGGCTATGACGTAACATGCACCCCAAGAATAGGGGGATGCCAATCAAACAGCCGCCATGTTGGTTGATCTAACAAGAGAAGCTAATGAGTAATGCTTCGTTATAGTCAACCAACATCGCAGCTATGACAAAACTAAATCAAGAATACCATAGTTGGGCATATTTATTACCAACCATAAACGATTCAAAGAGTGCTTTATTACAACCTTTATCTCCTTTTTAATTGAACATTTCATTCATGTTTATTTAACCACGTTGGCCTAACAACACAGTCTCTACTAGTATCCCTCTTGACCACCCCTAAAGACTTTCGAGTTGTAGCGTTACATTGTGCATAGCTGCAATTTTTAATATACCATTTATTATTCACTAATTTATTGGTATTCATTGTTCCTTTGTGCGTTTCTCGCTCGTTCGATTATCTCCCATCTCTTGAACATTTCTGGTAGAATTTTTGGTTCGTAGAGATTCATTCTTCTTTTCTCTGCCTCTTCTGGTCTGCTAAGCTTTGAAAATCTGTAAAATATTTAAAATAAGATCTTCATTAAATAGATCCAATACGTTTGATACTTTTTTGCATTAATTTTGCGAAAATACGGCTACCAGGGGCAAATGTTCATTGGCTTTCTAAAAGTTTTTTATTATTTTTATTATTTTAAATTTTTTTATTTATTAGCTCTAATTTTCCCGTGAGGGCAGGGACACTATAACAGCTTTTTGCCAATTACAGTGGACCCTGTAGAGTTTAGCACGGGCACCGAAGATGGTCGTCACCAGCGTCTTCAGTGATTCTTTAATTACCTCCTTATACAGGTTTATATAATGAAGACAGACGGGGCCCACGTTTTTTTTTTGTTGTTTTTTTTTCGCGTGGTATGCAGCCATATTGGTTTGGAAAATTGATCCCACCACGCCACCATAATTGATAGCAGATATTATGGACAAAGGTGGATGCAGGGGCGGATTAAAGTAACGAGGACGTAATTAACCAGTTTCCTTGGTATGTCAAATTTCAAATTGACCAAAATTCTTCAACGTTGGGCTGAAGATATCATAGACAGCGCCAAGGCACGAAGTTTCATCACGTAATAGGAACTTAACAATCAGATCGCATTTTGCCAGCTAGCGCCCCCTCATGCACGTTTTGAGATAAAATGATGCGACGAGTAAATGTGATAAGACTGAACTTATTGTTCATGAATCTTTTAGAATTTAGACATCGGTTATAAAACTGGTGCCTTAAGCAAAATAGGTGTCATAGTTGTCTCTTTCTTTATCGTATCTTATCTTTATTGATATAAGTACAATACTCTTTTGTAATCGTCATCAGGAGATAAACAGTACTTAAAGTGGTATCTGAAAAAAAAATTCAATAGAAAGATCTCTATCTCCCCTTCATCACGAAACTATAAAACAGAATAACAGGCAATGATGTGCAAATGTTCAAAAATTCTAACCGAAAAAACTAAATCCTCAAACTAGCCTTCCGACGCTTTTACGGATAGAGATAAGTTAAACAAAAAAGTTTGTTTCGGCAAATTCAATGGCCGTCACAATGGAACTATCAAAATTATCAAGAGCTAAGATGAGCAATTTTTTAGCTGAAAATTCCTCTCACCCATGCGATTCACGTTCGATTCTGGTTCTCCGGTTTTCCTCCCACCGCATAAATCAACTACTAAACTCCACTATTGCAGTTATGGTGGATGAAGAGTACTAGTTATTCTGTAGATAGAAATTCCACTTTTAAATTTTATTTCATCTTTTTTCCTTAAGACTTATGTGTGAGAAAGTACTGAATAAATCATTAATGTTTTCAAAGTTTTTCTCCAACTTCCTTAATATTAAATCAATTAGGTGTTTGTAGGTTGGGTTTAACTTCCTTCGGTTAGATTTTTTACATCAACCTTTCAATACTTTTTTTATTTTACCGAGCTTTCGATCTACGCGGTCATCTTCAGGGTAACATATAAAACTTGTTACAACCGTAGAAGATAAACTTCGACATCAAAACAATAAGCGCGCGCACATCAATTATAGTTCGATCGATGTTAGAATTCTACCTTCCTTCAATTGCTTACTATCAATCACGTGACTTTTTTGGAGTTGACTGGGGGGCAAACAAGTACATACAAATGGTTTTACCATAACAACGGTATCGTATTAATATGTTTACGTCATAGCACTTCACAATTTTAAAATGATAGCATCAAGAACTTTATGATAACCATCGGATTGTAAATGTTATCTTAATTAGCGGTTTTCGTATGAGCGTGAAAAGCTCAGTGCCGTAAGCGTGATGTTCCGTGACCGTGATGCTTTCTAGAATTTTAATTGGCTGATTTTTTCACGCGCAATATGATTGGTCGTTGCCGTGACCTTGGCGTGACCGTGTCCACGCTGTGTTCATGCCGTGTTCCAGGTATTTGATTGGATGGAGAGTAAATTCTGGTGCATTGTGATTGGTCTGACGTATCCCTTGCCGTGTCACGAACGTATGCCGAAAAGTTTCTCCGTGTTTGCGGGCGTGTTCCTGGGTCTGAGGTCTAGCGGCTAGCAGCTAGCGGTAAACCTACTTACGTTCTCTTTCTTCCACTGCCTCCCCAAGGACCAGTTGTAGCATGAGTTGGCGAAATAAGAGCGACAATCACGATAGCGGTAGCCAATAAGAACACGATTCCCCGAAGACCCATTTTTTTAAATATATGTGTCAGCGGTATCAGAACGAAAAGTAGTTGAGCCTTCAAAGCAAAGAAAAAAATCAAAAAGTCATCGAAACAAAAAGCAGGAAAATCCGAAAAATTAAGATAAACAAAACAATAACCAATTGCCCCAACCTTTTCGCGCACTTATACCTCACCACACCTCCCCATTGAAAATTGAATTGAGCATATCATTTGACATCTTTGAAAGAAATGATTGAAATCCCAAGAAAAGTGAAGAGAAGAGAAGAGAAGAGAAGAGAAGAGAAGAGAAGAGAAGAGAAGAGAAGAGAAGAGAAGAGAAGAGAAGAGAAGAGAAGAGAAGAGAAGAGAAGAGAAGAGAAGAGAAGAGAAGAGAAGAGAACAGAAGAGAAAAGATAAAAAGAGAAGAGAACAGAAGAGAAGAAAACAGAAGAGAAGAGAACAGAACAGAAGAGAAGAGAAGAGAAGAGAAGAGAAGAGAAAAAGTTATCAGATATAATGTTTTTACCTACCTTGTGTTCGTTTTATCGCAGTGTGGTCAAAAAGCACTCAACGCTGTTGAGACTGTGTCTTATTTCTTACCCCGATTTACGAAGCAAGCCTCTTTTATCACAAGCCAAAACAATAGACCACGAAATTTACAAAAAAAGAAAAACAGTCTCTATAGCAAAGAACAATTGATAAAAATCGCTATAGTAGTTTACTAGGTAGATACAGCCATACAAACTAATTACCCTAGAGAACAATTGAGCTAGGCGAAAGAACAATCTAGTAAACTATGTTGCTCAAAATCGTGAATAAACTGAGTGGGAGATGGCCGATTTCGTGTAATAAAGCGCAAGTGTTAAATCAGTAGGCCAAGCCCTCCCTGACTTAGATCAGCCCAGAGGTTGTTTCAGGGTTTAATCTGTGAGTTAGCCATGCCCTGACTTAGATCAGCCCAGAGGTTGTTTCAGGGTTTGATCTGTGAGTTAGCCATGCCCTGACTTAGATCAGCCCAGAGGTTGTTTCAGGGTGTGATCTGTGACTTAGCCATGTCCTGACTTAGATCAGCCCAGAGGTTGTTTCAGGGTGTGATCTGTGAGTTAGCCATGCCCTGACTTAGATCAGCCCAGAGGTTGTTTCAGGGTTCAATCTGTGAGTTAGCCATGCCCTGACTTAGATCAGCCCAGAGGTTGTTTCAGTGAATTAAAAATCTCCGGTATCATCCTTGTTCAGTTATTTTCGGCCTTCTAAATAATATTTTCTGTCCACCCCCACTATCAAACTAATGACCTACTCGGTGTTTGAATTGAATTTAGTTTTTTTCCAGTTGCTATAGGAACACTGCTGTGGGGTCTTGACGTATATATTTCTTTAATTTTTATGTATGAGGAAGTTATCTTTTTTTTGTTTTAGTTCTTTCTACTACTTAAATTACTTAACGATTTAGAATGTTCTGGGAGTAGATATCATCTTCCTTTTGTTTGTATTTGATGTCAAAAAAAAAAAAAAAAAAAAAAAAGAAAAAAAAGAAATCAATTGTCACATATCGCATTTTTTTAAATGTTTCTTTATATGCCTAGCGATGGAAAGACATTACGCTTCTTCCAACAGTTGCCATGTCTCGAATGATGTGATAATTTTCCTCCCTTTTGTTCTTCGTTTTTTTTCTTCTTTCTTATTGATAAGATTAATTTATCTTCTTAATCAGTTATTGAATCTTCTTCAGGGCCGTAACCAGGGGGAGCACAGGGTGCACGTGCAACCCCCCCCCCCCCCCCCCCTCCCACTCCCCACTCCCATAAAAGCTTAAGGTCCGCTCATCCATCTCCTTTTTTGGGGGGTTCTGCTCTCTTTTGGTTACCTTTATTTATTTATTTTTATTCTGTTTTTGTTTCTTCTTTCATTTGGTTACCTTTTTTTTGGTTCTGCTTTCTTTCGGTTACCAATTTTTTTTCTCTTTTTTTATTTTTGGTTCTGCTTTCTTAAAAGAAACGACCAATGGTCCGATTTTATTCCATGTTCACCCTCCCTGTAAAAGTTCTGGTTACAGCCCTGTTCTTTCCTTCTTTATTCTCTATCATTCGTACCCTCATTTTCTTTCTTCCATTAAAGTTTTTATTTATTTTCGATGACCCTTTCCTATTAGTTCCTCAATTTACATTTGTTGTCTCGTTTTCGAAGCCCTTTCTTTGGCTTTCTTTTTTTAACTTTATATTTTCCTTTTTCCCCTTCTTTTTCCCCTTCTTTTTCCCCTTCTTTTTCCCCTTCTTTTTCCCCTTCTTTTTCCCCTTTCATTTTTCCTATATTTTCTTCCAGTTTTTTTACTACATGGACGCCATCTTGGAAATATGTCCCCTAAAATAGCTCTCCAAATGGACTGTAATGCCAACTCGATCCAGTTTTCTCCTCCGGCAATAAAATTTTGGTTGCCATGAAGGATGCAATGCAGGTAACTCAGCATTTTTTTAATTATAACCTTGCACGCTCGAATGATCAAAACTGGAATCATTTTGCTTGGATTGTTAAGCACTTGTGAGGAATTTTAAAGACAATATTTAAAAAAAAGTTGTTGCCAGAGTTTTGCAACAATCATTATCATCTCATCCAAAGACTACCGAATAAGTAACGTTATAGCTCGTATAACAAAAATAGCAATCGATAACTTAGTAAAGTCATTGTTTTTAGTTTTTTTTAAACTCCTTTCGAGTGTCTCTTAACAGCCTAACACTGCGAAGAAACATTTTAACAAGTTTTTAGAAGCAACCTTTATTTCTAGATACGCTTTATTATTACAACACTCATGATTGTAAGCTGCACAGCTGCTACTAGCGTTTTAATATGCAGCCCGTAAAGTCCTCCACTGATCTTGTAAAGCGCCAGGTCACGGAAATGGCGCTATATAAATTCGAATTATTATTATTATTATTATTATTATTATTATTATTATTATTATTATTATTATTATCATTATTAATATTATTATTATTATTATATTAATATATTTGTTATTTTATATCCATAATCTCTTTATTAACGTTATTATAAATTTTATTATTGTTATTATTATTATTATTATTAATAGTTAATTGAGTTCTATCATAAGAAGAATATATATTATTTCAATGGCATTGAGATTATGAACTTTAAATCCTATAGTTTTTCATTTTATTTTTGTTGATCATTATCTTAAAATATTAAGCATTGGAACTTTAGTAGCTTTGGAGCGAGTGTATTTCTATTTCTATTAAGACATGCATAGACTATTAAGGTTTATTATTATTATTATCATTATCAATTAATCATCATTATTGTTATTATTATTATTATTATTATTATTATTATTCGATATTAGGATGCTTCTATTCATCTGTTACTGCGCGAAAATTTGCTACATTTAATTTGCACAATTTCTATATAAGTATTACATGAACCGACTGCTACGTAATTCTCCAATACTAGCATCTATCTATTTAGCTGTTGGAAACATTCAATACGCGATTACCCGGAGCAATTTTCTCTGCAACTTCCTTCGCAACAGCGTTGCGGCACAGGTGTCTACACGGTGCAACGGAGACGCAATCGTTACCCAAAGTAGATACGAATTCTACTTTTCGCAACGATTGCTGCAACTTATCTCGCAACACTTTCTTTCAAATTGCCCTGTAGGTTACACGCTGCGATGCTCCATAGGCAAGCTTGTGTCGCAACACTGTTACGAGACAAGTTGCAGAGAAAAATGCGCGTGTAATCGCGCCTTTAGCAAGTCATGCGACAAAGTTTAAATAAGCCAGGGCTTTTGGAGAGGGGGCATTATGAAATTCCCGGAAGTTCTACATTGAATAAAAGCATCCCCATGAATAGACGATTCCCGGGATGCGCGAATGCTTTCATAAATATCGCAGGCGCAGACAATAAAACGAGGCATTTATCGGGCAGTGTGATAAACCATTAGAAACCGTAGAGTTGAAGGCATTTTCTAAAACCCTCGAACAAAATATTTTTCCGAAGTGAGCAACTTTTTCCAAAAGTTTTTATCCTCCTCCCCAACTAAAAGAAACTTCAAAGTATCCTATCGTTAACATTGCTCTGAAAGTCTTTAATGTGTTTTCCATAGCACGCGTAATAGTCTTGCCCGAAAATGCCTCGTTTTCGAATCTGAGCATGCGATACTTTTGACAGCGCTCGAGCATCTCGAAAAAGGTCTATTCGGCTGTTTCAGCCTAGCTTTTGCTTCTAACATATCAAAGCATGCAATAGCTTTCATGGGATACAATCTTCCATCAATCGGATGACATCTATCAACACGCTGAGGACGACAAAGTTTCGATAGATCTTGACATTAGCAGGAGTAGGAGGCACGTGCTGAAAGAGATCATGAGAAGGGGGTCAAATTCATAATCAAGTAAATCCAAGTAGGGAACCTCGTTCCCGACAAACTGTCCCCGACAACTCTTTACCGACTGCTAACAAACTGTTCCCGACAACTTGTTCCCGACAAACTGTTCCCGACAACTTGTTCCCGACAAACTGTTCCCGACAACTTGTTCCCGACAAACTGTCCCCGACAACTCTTTACCGTCTGCTAACAAACTGTCCCCGACAACTATTTACCGACTGCTAAACTGTTCCCGACAAACTATCCCCGACAACTCTCTATCGACTGCTAACAAACTGTCCCCGACAACTCTTTACCGACTGCTAACAAACTGTTCCCGACAACTTGTTCCCGACAAACTGTCCCCGACAACTCTTTACCGACTGCTAACAAACTGTTCCCGACAACTTGTTCCCGACAAACTGTCCCCGACAACTCTTTACCGTCTGCTAACAAACTGTCCCCGACAACTCTTTACCGACTGCTCACAAATTGTTCCCGACAACTTGTTCCCGACAAAACCGTCCCTGACAAAACCGTCCCCGACAACTCGTGACCCCTATCGGCTTCCGTAGATAGGTGTGATTGAAAAGTTTGTTCCAAGACAACTTTAAAAGCCGGTTAAATACCGTGCGACTTTGGACCGTAGTAAGGAAATTCTTTACTTGTGCGTCCAGTTCAGTTTCATTCAAGTCCCTGCCCTTCGGGAGTGTCAGCTTTGTCGGATATACCTGCATAAAAAAATAAACTGTCATAAGCTTTTTATAATGATCATGAAAGTACGTTACCTCACCTTTCATTTGACACAATACTAAAGAATTTGGTATTACATAATTTCAAATAATATGAAATTCCAAAAGTACCGAATTTCTAAATATTTTGACAACTGTTTAACCTTTATATGATAAAAAGAACTATAGAATTTTGAAGACATTTTACCCTTTAGTTTTTGTGCGAACGATGTTTTCTTATCGTCAATAAATAAAAATTCTTGGAGTTCCTGTTCTGGGCATACTTGTGCTCAACCTTGCGCGCGCGCGCGCGTACAAAAACTATATGGAGCCACCTTAGGTTATATCGTGTTGAAATATTAACTAAACATTAATAGAGATTACTTCACGGTTAGTGAGCGCGTACGGTTTTTATTCACGAGTTGTGAAGAATCAAACGGTCGAGCGAGTCTTCGAGCGAATAAAAACCGTACAAGCGAACTAACCATGATGTAATTTATTTATTTTAGAAGTACTGAGATATTACAAGTAAAGATTTTTTGAACTTGGAGTTGAGAGAAAAATTTATTGAACCTCGAACAATTGGTTCGAACTGAAATAGAAATGCCCGCTCTTTCTAATAGTGTGATAAACTTGTAAATATAAGTATACTTAGATCAGAATTGTGTACTTTTTGTTCAATATTAAAGTGAAAACCAATCAAAAAATAACCTAATGACTAATATACATAAAACATAATACTTCCTTTTCCTTTCTGTTTGAGTTCTCATCGCTTTGATTGCAAGGCTTTTCGTGTCTATTCAAAGTCAGCGTCTTTGATGATGTTCACCCAATAATTTTTCTTCTTTAGATATCGCTTTCCTTTCGTTTGTAAAAGTTCCCTTAGGAGTACCACATCGTGTCTTTTTTCTAGTGTTTTCGTTTTCCTGGCTCTCGATAAACTCAGTGATTGAGTCGATTTGAGCAAATCTTGAGCAACAACCTGCCATGTTTAAGAACTTTTGACAACAAACACTCAAACGCAAGCTGACACTTTCTGCAAAAAGCGCGGGAAAACTCGATACGACTTTTTTCACTAGTGAAAAATATCGTATAGGCAATCACAGTGCTGATACGATGTTCTTCACTAGTGAAGAAAAACGTATAGCCAATAAGATCGCTTCCCGTTTTTGTGATATGATTTTTATCAAATAGCTTGCGAACATGTAAATCTCAGTACTTATATAATAAACCATGTTCTGAGAAGCTTAAACATAAAGCAAGACCCATTTATAGAAATAATAAGTTCATTAGTTCTCGGAGATAGTAAGGACTTTAAGTGCGTGACTTCATATTTAGTCTCCTCCACGGCCTTCATTAGTTTCGATCCCAGATCCTCACGTGGAAAGGGCCCGTGAGGATCTGGGACAGAAACTAATGACGACAGCGGAGGAGACGTCTACTTCATAGTTTACTTCATCTTTTTTTATAAGTTTCAATTGCCTGATCAAACTTATATTTCAGTAAGAAGTAATTCCCATAGACATTTACTTTTCCTTCCTTCAGAACGAGTAATTGCACGTTGTACTTTCGGATATATTTCAACTGATTTTGTAGCCATTTTCAAGAATATGAAATAATAAAATACCCCACCAAAATGCGTTTTTATTTATTTATTTATTTTATTTTTTGTGGGTGTCTTTTGCTTATGTTAATGCCCCCAAATTTTAGCATAGTTTGACATTCTCTTACCTTACGAATGCGTCTCACAATTTCATAAACATAACTCGTGAGATCCTTCGCATGATAAGCCAGTGCTTTATTCATGGGGTTTTGATTACGTTCGTATATGAAGATTAGGCCGAGGGGAAATCGAAACGTATCGAGCTGAGGATAAAGGGTTTCAAGCTTGGAATTTAGCTGAAACAAAAAGCGAATTCATTCGTTTAGGGAACATCTCAAATGCACTAGCAGACTGCGACCTCAGTCGTTTTATCATGCATGCAGCTTTGAACAGGGGTGCTTACCATTTAAACCAATGCCATCTGGTTGGAAATTCATTTGCTAGTTGCAAGAAAATAGCAAGAAACTTTGACTTTCGAAAAAATGGTACACGTGTACCAGAACCAAAAAGAGCAAGAAAAGTGGATTGCATCAATCGAAAGACCGAGTTTTTCGGAACTTTAATTCCTATCGGAACGATGCATAGCATTTGTTTTCCTACCGGAATTTCCGGTTTTCCCTGGTAAATGCTAAGCAATCCAGGCTAGTGGCAAGAAATAGATCAATTCTCATCTAATTCTGGATAAAGGGAATTCTCAAGCTGATTGGCAGCCAAGAAAGGCGAACTTCCTAGAAATGTAACTAGAAATGTAACTAGAACTGCATTGACCGTATTGTTTTCAAAGTATAAAAATAAAAAAATAAATCTTTTTGAGCATAGTCGTTTTAGCACTTTCGCACTAATTAGGGACACTTTTCACTCACACACACTACCACTACATTCAATATTCTATGCACACAACGCTCGACTCACATGTTAATTTTTTAAGGAGGGAGGAAACCGGAGAACCCGAAGAAATCTTTCGAAGCATAGGAGAGAACAACATATCAAACAAAGTCAATGGCGACCGCAGGGCTCGAACCAGTAACCCGAACCTAATCCTGGTTTACAAAATAATGCATGGGTTTCCAAATTATGAAAATCAATTACGTTTTCCAGTGGAAGAGGGGAAATGCCAAGACAATCCAGTTTTATTAAATCAGTGGTGCTTACCATTTACCAGGAATTAAAACCGGAAATTCCGATTGAAAAACAAATGGCATTTGTCAGGTTAATCGAAAAGTTCTGGAAAGCTCGGTCTTTCGATAGAGGCAATCCACTTTTCCCGCTCTTTTCGGTTCTCCCGGTAGACGCGTGGGGTGTACCATTTTTCGAAAGTCAAAGGTTCACGCTATTTTCTTTATAATTATAATTATATTATTCCAACTGAGCCAAATTGTGGAAGCCGTGCCACCCGGTTAGCTCAGTTGGTAAGAGCGTCGGTCTGTTGTGCGGGAAGTCTTGGTCGAAGCATCGGCTGGACCAACGCTCAGGGTCTTAAAATAACTGAGGAGAAAGTTGCGGCTGCAAATAATTAGACCTTCGCGTGGCTCGGATGATTACAATAATGGCGGTCCCGTCCCTAATTAACTAGAGACGTGAAAAGAGGACCACAATTAAGTTCATCAGTTGAATTACTGTTAAGTGATATTCTTTATAAAAGTTACTTTATCTATATGGTAAGTGGGTTCTGTAGTGTTTGCAAATTGGAACAAAACTGCAGAACGTATGACGCGACCTTAACTCTCTCTGTAAATGTTACTTTGAGGGATGAGCATCTTACGAAAGTACACTACTACTGAGTCGTTACTTGGCTGGTGGATATATAGCGGACTATTGCATTTGAGCTACAATTACAATTTAATGAATGTTTACTAGATCATCTTCACTGCCACAGCTACCACAAAGCTAGTCAAAAAAGATTAAATCTAGCAATTACATGAAAATTAAAATCCAAACCCTAAAATCATGCATGAGTATACTCACCGACATATTATGACAAAGTCGAACATTCGAGTTAAGAGTCACCAAACGCAAATTGTATATGGGAGGGTTCAGAAGTGTTCTGTTTACGAATGGATACTTTTGCAGAAACTGTTTAATTAAACAAATGCAACAGTTTTAGTTACAGTGCGAATCGAAAAACCGTGGACACCTAAAAATATTTCAAGAATGTTTCTTAACCAATCAGAAATATTATTGTTATCTTTCCGTTATGATGTGGTTAGAAAGTCAATTTATATTGGTCAAAGAACAATAGGACATTCTTGGAATATTTCAAGGTGCCCAAGGTTTTTCGATTCACTCTGTAACAAAATCGGCTATGGTATAAAACATAATAAAACGGAAACTATGTTTGGTTGCCATAGAAAAGGATACATATAAACGTATAGCAACCAAAATTGGACTTGGCAAATGGTTAATTGCGTAACATGCAATGATAAAGTTTTGGATTGCTCTTTCCCAAAGAGAAAAAGAAAAGGTCTGGGTATTCCTTGAGTAAATAAATAATTGTTAATATTATTTTAGTTTGCAGTATTTTTTAAAGATTTGCCCTTTCTTTTTCAAGTCTTCTGCCTCTCGTAGATACCGAATTCTCTTTGGTGATCGACCATTGACTCTTAATGATCTATTCTGGGGAATTTGATTCAAAGAGGTCGGCCAGTTCAAAGATCGAGATTTCAAAGATTCCTAGTCAACTACAATGCACTGCGCCCCTATGTAATTGTTTACATCGTTCGCCTATATCGTTCTCGAAGCTCTGCACTGCGCCCCTATATTTAACACTTATTGACTGGGACCGAGGGAAACATTGTGTTTTGTGGTCCCTCGACGGCGATGTCTCCTGTTTTGTGTTTTGTTATATACAAACTGTCAAAGAACACAAAGCAATTGCTTGATTTTTTGATTATTTTATTTTGAAAAATTTAGAAAAACTTAGAAATACATTTCCGGGAAAATCGGCTTCCGGTATTGTTATTACCGGTCAACAACATATTGTTGCCCGCTGAGAGCCGTTGCCGAGGAAACATCAAAACTTGTTCACGTTCAAATGATACCCTCTCGACCAATCAGAGTGCGAAAAAAAGGACTTTGACAGTTGGTATATAACAATATTGTCCGAGTACATCGTTCGCCTACATCGTTCTCGAAGCTCTTCAATGCACTTGCCAAAGCAACATTTCTGCACTGAATTTGACGTCACATCATTAATATATTGGAAGTATAAAGACCAAATTCAAAGCTCGCACCGATGTGAGGCTTAAGTTGGGAACAAAGGAATCTGGCGTGATTCGTGACGTTTGAATCACGCCAGATTACTCATTTGAGTTACGCCAGATCCCTTTGTTCACAACTTAAGCCTCACATCGGTGCGAGTTTTGAATTTGGTCTATAAACCTTGAAGCCTCTAAGATGCATCACTCAAATCATTTAAAAATATTTCACCATTTAACTATTCACTTTATATAGAATCAATGCTGAAAAAATTTTGAGTAAGGTGTCATAGTCACTTTAAAGTGCTACTTGGACGAAAATCGGTCCAAAATTAAAACTCTTTCATCCGAGCTGAAACTTTGCTGAAATAATCTTGAATACATTAAGAACCACTCACTGAAATATCTTACTGATATTCGAAAGGAAAGGGCCAAAATTTTACGATTTATTTTCGTCCGCCATTAATTTCTTGTTACTAGAATTCGGCTCAAGAAGACTGGCGCAAGTAAGGTATGACGTCATACATTGAACCCAAACCAAAACATTTGTGGCTAATGTATGTACCATGTTCGTAAAACTCGGTTTATTTGCTTTATTCAGAAAATATATAATTTTTCATTCGATTCCTCAACTACTATATGACCAAACAATGTCTAGGCGCTGAATTTTTTTTTTCCAGTTCCAATATTATCACAACAAAGCTCAGGACGCAGGGGAGAGATTTTAGCGGCTCCATCGCGCGAAGTGACAGGGAGATTCGGGATTCATTAGGATCATTCTAAGGATAACAACTTTTCAAGGTATATTTTCATACAAGCGCAAAGAGCAACCTCACAATTGGGTCCGCGAGACATCCGACAGAAAAGTAAAATCTACGAGCTGAGTGACAGACGCCGCTGTCGGGCGAGTAATAAATAAGAAACCTTTGACATGTTTTTTTACAAAGATGATATTAGATAATCGTATGCGTTTACTTATTGAATGCATAACAAACATTTTGGAGCAAATAATAAACGTTCTGTAGCAAATCACAGGAGAATTACAAGCTCACATTCTGAATTATTCGGCACATAGATCTAAGTAATCCAAAAGGCAATGGCAGATTTTTTTATAACATCAATAGCTGTTAGATTATATTGAATCTTCAAATTTAAGATCTTAATATCATGGACAGTATGTAGCAAATACAAATAATGGAATGAAAGTTATGAATTCTTATGAAAACCTCTTCGCAAGCATTGCTTCTTCTTCTAGTTCGGCTTCATCTTCTCTCTTATACACGATAACTTCTTCCGGTTGGTAGCAACTGGTTCTAACTCTTCAGGATTGACAAAGAGAGCGTCCAAAGGACTTTCAACCATTTGAAAAAACCATTTGTAAAAAAAGTGTACTGAGTTCATTCTTTTCACGATAACGCGTTAAAACATCAAATAAAGTTCAGGTAATCGAACAAGAAATGTATGGTGAAAGCGACGCTAACTTGAATGGGTTGCATGTATGACGTCACAGAGAGAAACCGCTGTACATTATGACTCTTTGGCCGTGAGACAAACAAATTAATGGCGGATGAAAATGAACCATAAAATTTCGGCACTTTTCTTTCGAATATCAGAAAGATGTTTCAGTGAGTGATTATCAATGTATCGAAGATTAAGGTTTATACTTCCAATATGTTAATGACGATGACGTCAGGTGGGGTATTTGAGTGTGCTTGTCATAACATCTAGTAATACTAAATGCTGGCCATAATGAGAAAGCAAATTACTAAAAACCTTCATGTAAAACATGAATAAAATATTGATGCCTTCCATATACTGTTTGTGTGAACTATTTCAATTTTGTATACAGTCAATTCAAAAAACGTTGTCGTCGACCGGCTCAAGCCTACGCGACTGGACCGAAAGGAATATTGGTAAAAATCACTGAAGCGGTTAAATATTCGTTCTGAATTAATTGTTCCTGCTAGTGATAAGATAATAATGGCGAGAAACAATCCATCAAATGCATGTTTTGGGGTTAGTAGGGAAAGAAAAACAAAGTAGTTATGATTCAGTTCACAATTTCGAAAATATGAAGGCATTAAAAAAACGTCTCCTTCAACACTTCCCGCTCGCCTACGAAGGTTCGTGCTGTAAATCAGGCATAACTAGTCAGATAAAATTATGGAGTCACTCGGCTTCAATGATTGCTACCCAGAGTTCCTTAGGCTTGAGTTGGTCGACGACAACATTTTTTGAATTGACTGTATTAATTGAAGCCCGTGATAGTCATTAACATAATGGAAGTGTAAACCTTCATCAGTCAAACTAAGAAACAATTTACCATTCAACTATTTCATTTACAACAAGTACTGAAAGTATTGTCAAAGTGGTTAGCTGCATTTTAAATAGAACTGACGCTCTAGGATTAGTTATCTTTGCTTATTTCACAAAAGATTTCCCTTTATACCTACCAAACTCCTGATAAATTTTGTATAGTATGTAGTTTGTCTGATTAGAAATGCAATCTCACTTATCCTTGACCTGGGGCATAAAGGACAACGATGTTGATTCACTATAACAACATGGTTATTTTGATTTTGTGGCGCGGTAACTCCAGTCTGACTCGTTGGTGGTGCAGCAAAGACCATAGTAAGTACGATGCTCATTACATTGAAAACAATAACTTTCTTCAATTCCATCTCTCTAAGAAAAAAATAAACAAATTATTGGTTATAATTAACGCTCGCATTTTTGTCTTTAAAGTGTATATCAAGGGGGAAAAAAAAATTATTTTCAAAATCACTTATATGTGAACAGTGTAGTACTATGGTTGCAGTATTTTTGTATGTGGACTTCTCTTTCCAGAGATATAAACATTTGAAATATCAATATGCAAATGAGATGACGTAAATTCAAGACTAATTTGTTATACAAAAATGCTGTTGCGGAAAGTACTGCTTCTCACAGCTGAAATATATGGCTTTGTTCACTTTTAGGCTAATTTCACTTCAGAGCACTTGTCGTAAATCACATTGCAAAATGTAACCCATTCTTGAATTTACGTCATCTCATTTGCATATTGATACTCAAATGCTAATTCACCATTTTCCATACATCGGTTCACTGGTCAAACACAAAGCATTCAGTCGAGGTTGCATGGTTCAAATTTGAATAATCCTTTGAAAGTACCTTGACGCCTCGCTTGAGCACTTTGTGTTTGACCAGTGAACCGATGTATGGACAATGGTGAATCTCTGAAAAGAGAAGACCACATACAAAACTACTGCAACCACAGTACTACACTGTTCACATATTAGTGATTTTGAAATAATCTTAGGCTGCTCAATATATCGACAATATGAGGTCATCAGAAAAAATGGTCGCCATTTTCAAAAACTCCAATATCTTTTGAAGGAAAAAGATACTTGAAAAAGGAAAGTGATATTTCACTTCACTATCAAAGGTCTTTCAATCCAGGCAAAAAGAAAGAAAAAAAAGCAAGACAGAAATTTGATCGTACTTGCACTTTAACCAATTATTATAACTATATAGATACCTTGGCTGTCTTTCTTTCTCTCATAGAGCAATCAGTGTTGGTTTCCCTTGGATAATAGATACCCCAGAGTTGTAGGTTGGCACTCGGTAGCACTGTCTTTTATACCTAAAACTCCCTGTAAAACTCCGCCTAGACGTATAATATCTTATACAGAGAGCCGCTATGATAATCGAGCATGCTGCAAGATGAATATCGAGGTTTTATTTGGTTCTTTTTTAAGTCTCAAGTCAGCACTTCAAACTTGTTTTTTCCCCTAGCTTTTGTTCATCCTCAAAAACAAGAATATTCCCCTTCACAGTTCCCTGCGCCATCTTGAAAGGCAGCCGTGCCTTTGCATTGCAGCGAGACGAAAAAGCATGTTACCCCCCCCCCCCCCCCCCCCATTTATTGGTTGGTGTATATATCAAATAAAAACATATTTTATCTTATCTGACGTAGTGACAGTAACTAGGGAGGTAGAACAATGAATGCTGGATCGGTGAATTGATATTGTACGTCTTACTAGTATTGAGCTTTCGGTAATTTCAACGAGCCGTATATTGCTCTAGAGAGCAATAGCGTTTTTTTTTTTCCTTTTGGGATCTATGGACCTAACTATAAAGGACCTAACTATAAAGGACCTAACTATAAAGGACCTAACTATATAGGACCTAACTATAAAGGACCTAACTATATAGGGCCTAACTATAAAGGACCTAACTATGTAGCTTCAAAAATAGTTTTATGAATAGGTTACATCCTATACAGTCAATTCAAAAAATGTTGTCGTCGACCAACTCAAGTCTACGCGACTGGACTGAAAGGAACTCTGGGTAGCAATCATTGAAGCCGAGTTGACTCCATAATTTTATCTGACTAGTTATGACTGGTTTACAGCACGAACCTTCATAGGCGAGCGGGAAGTGTTGAAGGAGACGTTTTTTAAATGCCTTCATATTTTCGAAATTGTGAACTGAATCATAACTATTTTGTTTTTCTTTCCTTAAACCCGAAGACATGCGTTTGATGGATTGTTTCTCGCCATTATTATCTTATTTCTAGCGGGAACAATTAATTCAGAACGAATATTTAACCGCGTCAGTGATTTTACCCATATTCCTTTCGGTCCAGTCGCGTAGGCTTGAGCCGGTCGACGACAACGTTTTTTGAATTGACTGTATATAATAGGCCCTTTGCATCCAGCAAAAGTTACAGTTTAAATAAGGAAAGTCCATATATCTTTTGCCAGTTAGTATCAACCACTTGCTGGCAAAAGGCCTATTGGTAGATATGCGGCTTTCCTATACAACACAGCCATTCATATTGTATACACCTATTTGTTGCACTGACTGCAAATTGTAGTATATTCACAACAGGACGACATGGCTTTTGAGATAAAAATGCGATAATTTGTATTTTATCCAGAAAACATGAAAGCAAAAAAATTCTGTACCCTTTTCGAGTTCCAAATTACCACTGTGTTTCTTGATTACAGACTCATTTAGTCAGGCTTAGCCTCGAATCAGTGTCTAATTACTCGCAAATACCAACGGTAAAGTAAAGAATGCACAACTTCAACAATACAAACACTTTGAAACTTGACCGATCTTGACTGGAACACGTGAATATTCTATACAAAATCGAGGCTAAGCCTGAGTGAATGAGTCTGTAATCAAGAAACGCAGCGGTATGTAGATGATGGCTAGTAAACACTAGCGTGGACTGCGTCGGTGTTTCTAATGAAACAGTTATCGTAGATTGATAAGTTATACACCGTAGTGAAAATAGGAACTGACGTTTCGGACGTTAGTCCTTCGTCGGAGTCAAACTCCGACGAAGGACTAACGTCCGAAACGTCAGTTCCTATTTTCACTATGGTGTATAACTTATCAATCTACGATAAACACAGCGGTAATTTGGAACTCGAAAAGGGTCTATTCTTGTCTCAGATTACCCTTTTCAGATATCCGACCGACAATGAGCATCCCTTCATTTAAGATGGCTGCCGTATCAGTGAAAATGTCTATTATATTAACATTAAAGGGCATTGTAGTTCATTTTGCAGGCTAAAATGAAACAAAACAAACAAACAAACAAACAAACAAAACAAACAAACAAACAAGCAAACAAAACAAAACACAAAACAAAAACAAAACAAAACAAAACAAAACAAACCAAACCAAAAACAAAAACAAACAAAAAATTTTTTTAGCCTGCTGCCATCAGTCAATCAGAAACGAGAAAAACTGAATCGATCCGGGTCAATGAAACCACTCAAATGCTAGTTATAGCTTGGCGTAGTTTCCCCCCCCTGCTTTTCGCTTGTTGAAGTCTTTGCATCTCGAATGCTGCCCACAAAATCATGAAAGTAAAAATGACAGAAAAATCAATAGAAATAAGAGCGTCTTATTAGTTTACTTTTTACTATTTTACCTTGCCGAGTACAGTTATATTAGATTGATTTGACGTTTGAATAAACACCGACGCAAAGCCGTTTTAAAAAAAAGATATTATTTTTTATTTCCTTTTATAAATGCCCAATAGAGTTGATTTTCATGAGCGTATATAATGTGTTTTGGGCCCTTGCAGCGGCTTGTTTTAGCCCTCACAGAGCCTCGGACTAAAATGAGCCTTGCTCTGGCCCAAAACACATTTACGCCCTCGAACTTCAACTCTATTGTTATCTTCTACAAGTTTGTACACGTTTCTTCACGCAATATAACCTTCACACTAAACTCGCATTTCTACACGTTTGTACTCGCTCGTTTTTCACCCGCATTTTCACCTTGATAATCTACTCACTTCATACAAACTTTTACACGTTTCTACGAGTTTTTCTCGCGCATTATACAGCGAATCGAAATATGGCGACCAAATTGAATAGAGTTTATTAAAAGGGGCACCGTCAAAATCGGAAACTGATTATTTCTAGTTGAAGTAATTTAACGATGAATATAGATGACTTTCAAGAACTGATCTACCAAAAATTACTGTTTTCCCCGCAAACGGCATACTTATCACCAAACACAAGAGTTATTTCATTTTTGTACAAACATGAAGTAACCCTTGTGTTTGGTTTGTCTTTTAACTATTATCCTGGATCAAGCACGACAGAAGCCAGCTTAGGAACCCGAGGCGTAGCTTTTTAGTTCTCTAACAGCTCCCCAGAGTGAGTGTTTAAGTATACACTTATATTTCAATAAAGTTAGTCACCAAAAACCTAGAAAGCTGAGACCACTGAGCATCATGGGAAACTTTTCATATCAAGGAAGCATATATATACAAAGCTTTTTTAATACAAACTGCAGCTCGATGATGCTAAGAAGAGGTGAGATTTTAACCAGTAAAAGATTCACAAGTCCATGAACAGTTATCAAGCGGTTGAACGAGTAAAATGAATCTACCCATAATCCTTGTCGGCCTCAGCTCTATAGCTTTTCAGGTGACTAACTTTATTGAAATAAGTGTATCACAATACAGAGACATAAGCAGCCGTTTTATATTGCTTGTATAAAATATTTTTGGACAACTTTGCGCGAGTGTGTCTCTATCCTCTGATGAAAAACACGGCAGCCAGAAAATTAGAGAGCACGTTATATTTCAGATATTTTATAATTTTCTTGATAAAACGACTTTTTCAAAACAGCAGCAGCAGCAACAACAAACTAACAAACTCGTATTATCACGTTCTTTAACGATTTGTTTCAGAGTTTCAAACTTTACAACAATACTACCATCTTTACCGTTTTTTTAATTATTAATAATTACTGTTCTTATCAAAACGTATTGTTTTCAGTCTGCATTATCCCAACGAATGCATAGAGGAAAATCAGACATATTTAGTTCATTCATTATTGGCTTTGTTTCTATGATAAACAAGCTAGAAAGAAAACAATTGGATTTTGATAAGAACAATAATTATACTAGATAATCACTTCGGCACGCAGCATTCGTAGGTGTAATGTATAATTCGGGCTACGCCCTCAGCTGCCTGCATTATACCTACGAATGCTGCGTGCCTCAGTAATTATCTATTAATTATTTACTGAAGAAGATACTCCTGCTCAAAAAGAACTTTCTGTGTCTTAATATCAACCAGTTCTATTCTGATATCCAAAGAACGAGTGTCTTTCAGGTTTTTGTAGCAAGAAAGGTGGCCTGAAAGACTTTGGCCTATAGAAAGATATGAAAAAGAAAATTAGAAGCAATAGCCAACGTGATATATACATAGTAATATCATCTAAGTGCCGTGACAATACTGAAGAAATAGAAAACGCGCGCGCGTGCTGTGTGCAGTCATGAAGAACGCGGAGATTGGCAGAACACGAGAGAAGTGTTAGGAGAAACACGACGCGAAGCTGACATACTAAATATTAATTTCTGAAACCAACCTCATCAACAACAGCAGAAGCAATATCATAAAGCAGCAATGATTAATGGTAGTACTTGAAAAAAGAGGCTGTAGCAACGACAGCAGCAACAACAGCAACAACAACAACAACAACAGCAGCAGCAACAACAACAGCAACAACAACAGCAGCAACAACAGCAACAACAACAACAGCAGCAGCAGCAACAACAACAACAACAGCAGCAGCAGCAACAACAGCAACAACGACAACAGCAGCAGCAGCAACAACAACAACAACAGCAGCAGCAGCAACAACAGCAACAACAACTACAGCAAAAACAAAAAACAACAACAGCAGCAGCAGCAACAACAGCAGCAACAACTACAGCAAAAACAAAAAACAACAACAGCAGCAGCAGCAACAGCATCAACAACAACAGCAGCAACAACAACAACAACAACAGCAGCTACAACAACAGCAACAACAGCAGCAGCAACAACAACAGCAGCTACAACAACAACAACAGCAGCTACAACAACAGCAACAACAGCAGCAGCAGCAACAACAGCAGCTACAACAACAACAACAACAGCAGCTACAACAACAGCAACAACAGCAGCAGCAACAACAACAGCAGCTACAACAACAACAACAACAACAACAACAGCAGCTACAACAACAGCAGCAGCAGATAAACTTTAGTTTAAACAAAATCTCTTGTCACAACGTTTTGTCATGATCTTTTTGTGCTCTACTAGAAAGTTCACAGCTATGGCTCACCTTAGCTGTGCCTACTCTACGCACGCTTCCTTAGAAAAACATTCTAGAGAGAGCAAACGACAAAACATATGGAATGCTTAAAAAAAGATTCTTACCTTTGATAACAGGTATAGTGTCTTTCAAATAAAAGACAGTCTGTTTCCAGTGGGTTGGTTGTTGGCCAGGACTGGTGCTAAACTCCACCTAAAAGAAAAGAAAAAAAACCTTACAGATTGAACCCTGGAACAACCTCTGGGCTGATCTAAGTCAGGGCATGGCTAACTCACAGATTGAACCCTGAAACAACCTCTGGGCTGATCTAAGTCAGGGCATGGCTAACTCACAGATCAAACCCTGAAACAACCTCTAGGCTGATCAAAGTCAGGGATGGCTAATTCACACATCGTTCAGAAATATTATTTATTATTATTATCATTCCTTTCTCAGACGGAGTGAATTGAAAATGGACGGTCAAACAGGAGAAATGGTCAATTGCGACATCAAAGCAAAATGAGGGCTTAGATAATTTTACCTTTTTGACTGCATCTTGCTCGAAGACTATATCAAAATATGCTACAATTGCCTACGATTGAAAAGGAATAGTATTTAAATGCAGCTACGCAATCTTTTGATTCGAGCGTTTTATTGCAATTTTGGTTTGCGAGAAAGAGAGAAAAACGCCAGTAATCCTACGCCACGGTGATATACAAAGGATTAAATCATAATTTAAATCAACGTTCGGTAATTTAAATACGTGATATCAGAATCCTTTACAACATAAGGCCTCCTCTTGCACTACTGGACAACAAATAGACATTATTCATTTACGTCTGATGTTTTTCCATTTCAGACCAAGTGTTATTCCCTCGAAAATTATTAGCATTTGCGCATGAGAGACAAATGAATATGGATACAAACTAAACCAAATAAAACTTATGTTCAAGAGAATGAAAAGACATATAAGGGACCACTTATTATTTACAGGGAATACTGTGTTGGATAAATAAAACCTTTGCGTGTTATTTTTTCCCGGACTCCGTGCGGTAAGTCCCCAAAAATTCTATGAACTATGAAAACTGTGGATTAATTCTTGTACAACAGTTCACTTTGCTTACCGTTAGTTGGTCGTCCTTAAGGATTTTCAGCTTAAACGACGAAATAAAGTTCAAGTCTTCTGATTTGCACTTATTTATGTCTAAACTCTTAAACCGAAAGAAGAAAGAAGCAATTTCAACACGGACACTTAAACCAAAATTAACTTTTCCTTTATCCCGCCTCCGTTTAGCTACGTCCTCGGCCATCCATCCATCCATCAACTCAACCCCTAACCTAACCACCCACCTACAATCCCATAAATTCATTTTTCCATTCATTTTTTTATTCTCTAATTAATTAATTAATTAATCAATTAATTAATTAATTAATTCATTCATTCATTCATCCACCCACCCCCAACCCACACACCCACCCATCCATTCATGTATGCATTCATCCATGCATCCCTCCCTCCATCCATTCTTCCTGTTTCTAAGCATTTTTCTCAGAAGCGTTACGATCAATGTTAATTATTCATATTTTAATCAAGAATGACGTTTAACAAGGCAAAATACCTTAATACACGAGACTGTGGATATGACAGCGTTTGGGTTCACCACAGACACCGATGGTTCCTTGATAACAGACGTCTTCATACAAGACATTTTAAATCCTACAATGAAGAACAGACCATTTTTGAAAGTCAAACTTTACCGCTGTGTTCCTTGATTGCAGACTCATTTACTTCGGGTTAGCCTCGTATCAGTGTCTAAATATTCACAAATACCAACGTTTAGGTAAAAAATTCATAGTTTCAACGATACAAACACTTTGAAATCCAAAGACCTGGACTGGAACACATGAATATTCAAAGTAATGTTAAACAAAATCGAGGCTAACCCGTACGAAGGAGAACTTTGAAACTGGATAATTAATCACATGGGATTCCTGTGTCACGACACAAATCAAAACCAGCCTTGAGCAACAGAGAATCCAAAACTAAAAAAAAAAATCTAAAATAAATTACAACACTGAAGTTGGTGGAGCAAAATTCTTGTATCTTTACACAGGGACCCCAAAACACTACAAATAAAACTCTGTTCTTTGAACGTTTGTTGAATTGGATTCCTGTGTTGTTTGGCCGATAAAAAAATATACACGCTACCAGAGTCTTGGCACAGGTAACCCAAGACCTTTAAGGACAACATACCATACACGTCATCCCAGAAGTTGATTTTTGGAATTTGTTCTTCAAGAGTTCCCATGGCAACAAGGTGAATAGAACATTTATCAGGAAATACTGAAAAATAAATACAATTCTACATATCAAGCTTTACTCTATATGTTAGTGTCGAAGTTGGAGTAGAGAAAGCTCACTCCATATATGGTATGATCAATTCCATATTTGGATTGTGCGGAAAAGCGGCAAACAAAAAGGCCGTCGTTTTATAACGAATTCGACATGAACATTTTTGAAGAAAAGAAAAGAGAGAGAGAAAAAAAAGACAAGTAAAAAAATAAAAACATTGGAAAATCGAGGAAGGATACGGCTGACGATGCTAACTCGTGGGTCTGCCTCGCAGAGGTATCACAGGTTGGAAAACAATTCGAATTCTTCCATACTTAGAAAGGTGAGGCTGTCCTTTCATGACCGATTTGCAATCATTTTGCAAAGTTGAAACTTGAAAATCTTAGCGAAACACAAAGGGACTAACCTAGACGTTTGATAAGTAATCTACAGTATTCGTGTCCGTGTTGTATCCGATATACAAACTCTCGGCTACGCCTCGTGGTTGTATATCTGATACAACACGGCCACTCATACTGTATATATTACTAAAAACATTATTTGATTCTTCTTAAAAAACAAAGACGAGGATATGTGGTAGAAGTCTTTTTGGCAGCCGTTCTTAGTGTCGGTCCTAAAACTCCCTCTGCTAGGGTTGGGAGTTTAGGACCGACACTAAGAACGGCTGCAAAGGAGACCAAGGTGGTAGTGGGTACAAAGCATGTACCTACCTATCCCCCCTGGGGATAACCATTTGTCTCTTGCAAAGAGGACGGTATCCAACATAGACTCGAATAATAGAAAATATCCCATCCATTCTGATATTATAATATCTACCTAAACGATAGAAAAAATAGTACTAGTCAATACAAAATGCTATGTTTATTCCTAAAGTTCATCAAAATTAAATATAAAAAATATCAAGCAAATTCATTAACTTAAAAAAATTAAAAATTAAAAAAATATAAATAAATAAATAAAATAAATAATAATATATCGCATCAAAAATTCGCGTTTCATGTGTGAACATTGCTTGTGCCATGGGTTTGCATGTTTGTGTTGCTCACATGAACCAGTTATTTTCACTCATTTCCAAAACGAGTCACTATAAAAATAATGCACATTTGGTACTTGTTCACATAAAAAAAAAAAAACGATTTTGTGATTCCGTTAATGCAGTTTGCGCATAACTCTGCTTGCCTTGCAAGATTGGCTGATTGATTGGGAGCACATGCTTTATGATAGCACGCACCACACGCGCCCTTTGTATTTATAAAAGAAATAAAAAACTTGCTTGCTGTGCTGTGTGGAGTTATAAAGCACTTGGGGATTGGCAGAACACTCGAGAAAAGTCGAGAAGCACTCCGCTACGCGTCGTGCTTCTCCTAACAGTTCTCTCATGTTCAACCTATTCCAGCGTACTTTACAACTGCACACAGCACGCGCGCGCCTTTTCTATTTCTTCAGTATAGCAGTGGCATAGCTCAATGGGGTCGAACTGAAAGCATGTGAAGGCACCTCTGGCAGCCGCTATACAGCCAAGTAAGTCCCTGGAACATGGCTCTAACCAGTTTGAATTAGTAAGGGTTAATTTGAGAGGAGGGAGGAAAAACCGGAGGACCGGAAAAAAACCCTCAGAGTCAGAAAGAGAACCAACCAATTCAGCTCATCACGTATTAGGTGACTGGGAATTGAAACATGCACATATACCTCAGATTTGAGGACAAGCATTTTACCATCCTGACTCCCCAACCATAAGAAAACATAAGAAAATGGAAAAGTTTGCATCCCTTGTGTTTGCATTGCCTGTGTGAATCAGGCTTTAATCTTAGTCTACTTACCTTGTCCACAGGTAGAGTCACTTCTTCTACTTTTCCATTTAACAGAGTTATTGTCTTATCAAGACCATTTTCACTAAAAAACAATGCAGAGAAATGCACTCATCAAATTTGAAACAACCTCTTGCAATAGAAGATCAATGTCAGGGCATGGCTATAACAGATCAAAATTAAATTTAGCCTGTTGGGTTTTGTAGATGAAGGAAAAACTGTAAAACCTGCAGAAATAACCTTAAATCAATGGAGAGAGTACAGTACATTCAATCCTTACTATCAATCACTTGGCTTTTTGGAGTTGACTAGGGGGCAAACAAGCTGTTGACTGAGGGGCAACTAGCGGATGCTAAGTCAAAACATATCAAAATAAGTCCTCAAACTGTTGTATTTGACTATTTTCACGACATGAAACCAGAAAACAAGAGATCAAAGCAACATGGATTCTACAAGCCATTAAAAACGCAGGTATTACCGGAAGTGATGTCTATTAATAGCAACCTATAAACTCTACTCTTATGTGATGTCCAGAAATCAAATCCGTGACCCCAGAGATGAGTGCTGAGCAGTGGCTTAACCAGGGATATTGCAGGGGAGTTGCATAGGCAATGATTTGCAGAACCGAAAAAAAAGGGAATAATGGGTGAATGATTCTTAAAAATGCTACAATATGCAGCTGGAAAGTGGTCTTCATTTAATCAAATAACATTTACATGCAATTTTAAAGTGAAAGGAAATAGATTAGCGGACCTTAAGCTTTTATGGGGGGGGGGGGGGGGGGGGGTGGGGGTGCACGTACACACTGTGCTTCACCCTGGTTACGGCCCTGCTGAGTTAGTATTCCTAGCACGACTATAACTGCTATTTAAGGTGACTGCCTACTTTTGGAAATTGATTTAAGCTTTTCTTAAAACTTCGATTTTCCAAATTGAAATTTAATGCTGATTCCAAATCTGGAAAGAAAAATAGGGTGTCCCGAGCTCGTTTTCGAGATAATCAGCATTTAATGGGAGCCTACGCACGAGCTTTTGGAGTAAAAATTGCGCCACCGGAAGTGATTAGAAAAAAAATTAAGATTCATAAGATAATAGTTATTTGCAGACTATATGATTACACGAATGAAGGCTAGTCAATCCTTCTACAATAATACATGGATATTTACGACAAAAAGACAGAGAGATACATTGATTTGTCATATTTTGTAGTTTCGGTGCTCTTAAAAACTCTCATAAAGTCGAACAAAAATCCCTACAAAAATCTATTTTTTCACGTGTTCCTGATTTAAACTTTTCCTAAAATGTTGATATAACCTTGATTTTTAGGAGTTTTTTCGAATGAGCTATCAAAAAATATGGAGTCCCGTGCAAAATTTGAGGGTTTTGCCCTGTTGAAGCTCAAAACGCGTATGGTTCTTCAATAAAATCTTGTAGATTTTTCAGCGGTTTTTGAGCGCGCGCACATCCTGGGCTCAAATCGAACGTTCAAAAGTAGGCAGCCACCTTAATGGCAGATACCTGTACATGTATTTATCAAAATCTACACTTACCGCACAATATCCATTGCTTGATAGATGATTTCTGATTGGTCAATTGCTATCACATGACGTGCACCTGCCTTGGCTGCAAACATGGACAGTATTCCTGTGCCACATCCAACATCCAACACTACCTAAATGATAATATTAATTACTTTAAGTATTAATGGCCGTAACTACTAGCAGATGTGGATGGGAATGCTGAAATGTGGAGTGGTAAAAACAAAGCTAGAGTAATCTCCAAACCAGAGAGCCGTTTCATTTAAGGCAGAGGAGGGGAAGGAAAAAAAAGTACTATAAACAATTTATAACAAAAATAGTCATTACCTTATCTTTAAATATGTTAGGATTTCCCAATATAAAATCTCTGTAGCTTTCTGTTCTTACTTTATCCTGGTGTGAAATATATTATGAAAACAGTAATATACTTTAATATATTCTTAAAAGAAGTTACGTAATATTTATTATATCAATTAACATTTTACATTAAAGAAAAAAATCCTAAACTACTCGGGGGCAGATCTAGGGCAGGGGTGCAGGGTGTGCTCAATCCCCACCCCCACCCCCCAAATAGGCCAATAATCCATAATTATTTTATTAGTCAGATATACACTGTAGAGTTTATCATACACTCCAATTAATTAAAACAGAGGACTTAAGAGTTTGGAAAGTACTACTCACAAAAATATTAACTGAAGAAAAACCTGAAGAAAACGACCGAAAGTCACCAAAACGTTGCAAAAAACTATGTTAAAATTCAGGGCTCAAAATAGAACATTTTTTTAGCCTGCCATAGTAAAGGAGCATGGTAAAGGAGGTCATTCTGCAGTAAATTTTGCATGCCATTTTATTATTCATTTGGCAGTGTATCGTTATTTTCGCCAGCAAAACCTGAAATTTGGCCTGTCATTTGGCCATTGGCAGGCCGCTATGATTTCGAGCCCTGAAATTACTGCCAGGATATGCACTAAACACTAAGCATGAGCAACCAGTAAAAGGAAGGCTTATGAACCATGATTGGGAGGACTCAAAACTTGAAAATCATCTCTTTTTGTTTGATTGGATTCTGTGATGATTGCCATGCCGAGGTAGAAAACCCTAGCCCAGAAAGGTCACTATAAAGTTGACCACTTAGAATTTTAGCTGTGAATTGAATGTGAAGTTTGAAGTCTTTTAATTTATTAAGTGAATAATATTAACACCTGGGAGAGAGGGGGAGGACTTGGGGGCACGGAACTGGGAGTGGGGGGGAGGGGTAGTGTTGAGCCATTCTGACTGTAACATTCTAAATATATATGCTGTACCCCCTTTAAAAAATTCCTGCATCCACCCTTCTTACTGTTGTTTAGCTTTTTTTTACCTTGAGCATTTCTTCGTGGATCCCAAAATGAGCGTACGAACTAAAGTATGCACTATCCTCATCATCATCATGGCCATCATTACCACCTCGATTGACGGATTGACAATTCTTGTGCGTTCTGTAAAACACAATTACTGGTATAGCAACATACATAGTGGACATAAAAAGCCATGTAGCTCAAGGTTATAGAAGGCTGCAAGATCTGTGACTGGCCAGGCAATGGACGGCCCTTCTTAAAAGTGTAGTGGATGCAAGGCTAACATGGAAACTACAAAGATATCATGCATTTTCTTGATGGAATTTGTGCCATTTCTTTTATATTTCCATGTTAGCCTCAAATTCAAGGCAACTTTAAGAAGGGCGCATCATATTTTCAACCCTGAGATTCTAGTAAAATTAGTCATTTTGAGATTGAGCAAAAAATGAGCTGAGTTGGCATTGCAGTGCATTATGGGATGGTTTGAGGGGACATAAAATCATTAACAATACAACATCTACTTCATTTCCTAAAACAGTCCCACAATGCAGTGCTATGTCAACTCAGCCCAGTCTTTTCCTCAACCTTGGACTGGCTAATGAAAAGTCCATAAATGTAGAGAAAAAAATGTAATTTTTGTTAATGATATACCTGTTGGTTTTAGATATGTCTTCTTCAAGGAATGATTTGGCTACCATTCTGAAGGAAGAACAAAAAAGTTATTGTTTATAATCTTGGAGAATTTCAAACTATTTCCTTAAAGTACTGTTAATAGCTTCTACTATTTTGCCTACCTCAACTGCTGTATGTCATCTCTTGCTTTAGCAAGATCTGCTTCTGCTGTTGTTGCTCGCTCTTCCATCATTAAAAGCCTACAATAAAACAGGACAACCATGTATAATTTCTTCATGGTAATATTTTTGTGTTACTTTTCATTGTAATTTAGAATTGATGGTTTGAACCCAGGTGTTGAAGTTTGTTTTGAAGTGTTTTTGTCCAGGTGAGTGTAGTCTTGAGAAAGACTGTTGTTGGTGGTGACTGACAGTTTGTTGTTAAGTGTAATGTTCCAGGTGAGTGTAGTCTTGAGAAAGACTGTTGTTGGTGGTGACTGACAGTTTGTTGTGAAGTGTAATGTTCCAGGTGAGTGTAGTCTAGAGAAAGACTGTTGTTGGTAGTGACTGACAGTTTGTTATGAAGTGTAATGGTCCAGGTGAGTGTAGTCTAGAGAAAGACTGTTGTTGGTGGTGACTGACAGTTTGTTATGAAGTGTAATGTTCCAGGTGAGTGTAGTCTTGAGAAAGACTGTTGTTGGTGGTGACTGACAGTTTGTTGTGAAGTGTAATGGTCCAGGTGAGTGTAGTCTAGAGAAAGACTGTTGTTGGTGGTGACTGACAGTTTGTTATGAAGTGTAATGTTCCAGGTGAGTGTAGTCTTGAGAAAGACTGTTGTTGGTGGTGACTGACAGTTTGTTGTGAATTGTAATGGTCCAGGTGAGTGTAGTCTTCAGAAAGTCTGTTGTTGGTGGTGACTGGCGTTTCGACAACCTGAGTAGAAGTCACCTTCTGAGCTCAGTGAGAAAACAAAAGACAGTTGATAGTACAGGCATTATTATTATATTTTTTCATTGATTGATTGATTTTTTTTTCACTAGATCACAGCTGTTATAATATTAAAAAATCTTAATGATAACCCAATGGCCCTCTTTGCATTTCATCACTAAGACATAGAATATGGTTTTACTTACATACTCACACAAAAAAAATTTTCTTTCTTATGTCCTCCCTCCCACACAGTCACACACTTGTGCACTTGTAAACAGGTTAAAACTACAAATTGACCTAAAAAAATCTACTTTACCTCTGTTTAAGTTCCATATAGTCAGTGTGACTAACAGTGCCTAGATTTAAAACACATTTCTTTGTTATAGCCTATATTACATACAGTATGCTGGAGATCATTAAATTTTATTATCACTAAGTTAAAACTTGACATCAAGATAATTTTGTGTTTAAGGTGCCAGGAGGTAGCTATGGCAACCAAGATACAGTTCACCACCCAAGTGCTGCTAAAAATAATTAGAAATAAAGTCATGAACAAAACATTGCGATTCATTAGATATCACAACGTTAAAACTCAAAACTTAAAATGGAGGTACTAGCCATGGCAACCAAGATACAGTTCATTGCCCAAAAACTGATACAGGGTTCGTGCTGAGGTAAGCACTTCAATTCAAGGACTATTCAAGGAGTATACAAGGACCCAAAAATGAAGTTTCAAGGAGTATGTTCAGCTAACTATGCCAAGGCTTTACACGGTGGTTGCACATGGCCAACTTTCAGATTTTCCAATCTTTCTGACTAGATCTATTTCAGACCCATGCAAGTAATGATCAAAGCAAAATTTCAAGGAGTTTTCAAGGAGTTTCGTTAAAATCGCAAAACTAAAGAGCTTTTCAAGTGCCCTTGAAAACGTGAATTAAATTCAAGGAGTTTTCAAGGAGTTTAAGGAGTAGCACGAACCCTGCTGATAATTAAAAAATGATTAGAAATAAAATCATGGATAAAACATTACCTTCATTTCCTGCACCATTCATCACCTTTCTCTCCCCTTCATCCTTTGCCACCTCTTCATCAAAATCTGATAAGGATAACAATTATGCACTGTCTTATAATTAACCCATTTTGATTGGGACTGAGGGAAACAGTGTGCTTTGTTGTCCTGAGACGGCATCGTTTTGTTATACACCAAGTGTCAAGAACACAAAACGATTATTTGTTTTTTTAATTATTATTTGATTTTGAAAAATTAGGAAAACTTACATTTCAGGGAAAATTACTTCTGGTATTATTATTACCGGTCAACAACATATTGTTGCCTGCTGAGAGCTGTTGCCGAGAAGACATGGATCGAAACTTATTCACATTCATATTATGACCTGACTCACCAATTTGAGTACTAGAAAAATAGACTTTGATAGTTGGTATATAACAAATGTATTTATTATGCATCCCTGGGTGGCATAACAGTGTGCTTTTCTATTTCGATCCTAGGAGATGTTCACGATAGGGCTAACCTCAATATCTCCTTTAGCACTCACTGATGCAAATAAATTAGTTTTTTTCCTCACCAATTGATGCAACCCAGGTTTGATTCAGAGGCTCAGTGTCATATGACAGTAGAGTTACTCGTTGGTTCTCCTTTGTGCTTTGAGGTTGGTCATTACAGTATTAACTCTGTGTTCTGATTGTTTGATTACTTACCATACCACAGCAAAGCATCATCTTCAAGTACTGGTTGCAAAAACTCCTCGTCATCCCAGGGGTATGGATGAGAAAATAAAGTCTTGAAGCTGTCTGGAGAAGGATTCTACAAGAAAACAAACCAATCTTTAGTCAGAAATAAGGTCCTTCATATCATATCATTGCTTGAAATTGCTGTTCAGGAAATTATTATGGAAACTTTTGAGAAAAATCAAGTGTTTTTGGATAAGGACTTAAAAAAGCATACTCTGTTTCCCAACCCTTCCTTAACCTATAAATGGATGATGTTATTCGTGTAAGAGTAATGGACTGTCTCCCGGTTCAACAGCCTATTGTACACCAATTTGAAGGCATAACACTAATATACTGTACTAACCATTTACTCATGATTATAAGCTGTATGGCTGCTAATAGAGCCTTAATGTGCAGCTCAAAAAGTCTTACACTTGTCATAAATGTAAAGTGTTTTTGATACAACTGTGCTACAAGTGTGCTATCAGCCATTCCAAGGTTGAGTGAAAAACTGTGTCAAGTTGGGATTAAAGTGTAGATATTTTGCCATATTTAGGGGAAGAATTAGCTACTTTGATAATGCCATCTTGGAAATAATATTATAAAACAGCCTTACAATGCATAGTGCAGTTTGTAATGCGACCTACTATATCAATTACAGATGTGATAATCTCTATTATATTGATATACAGTATTAAGTATCGCTAATAGTTGGTACCTTTTTTCGTATGTAGTTCATGAGCTTGATGTAACCATAAAAATCAAGACCTGTGAAACACATGAAAATGTATCTCTTAAAAAAACCTTTCTCCCAAGCATCTATCTTCTTTGGTACTTATGCTGCATACACTAAAAGACCTGTTTTATATAGAGTATTTAGAGCCTTTAATCGTGGGCATAACATTTTCCCATTTTAGACCACATGTTATTTCCTAGGGTACAATTCTTTGCATATATGGTTGCACATGAAAAGACAAATAGACAAATGAATATGGATAACAACTAAAGCAAAATAATCTTTTAATTGTGGTCTTAAAAATGGAAAAACATTATGTGCAAGCTACAATGAGAGAGGTCCATTACATTCATTGTACTGCACTCTCAGATATCTAAAAACATATATAATTAAGCCAAACAAAAAGATAAGTGTGTTTCCTGTTGCATAATAAAAATAATTGGGGTCGGTAGGTCGCATTTTTTTTTTTTTACTGATACAACAGTGGAAATGAGCTTACTGGGAACCCTGAATTTTTGTGCATTTGGGAATGAAAAAAAATATTAAGATCGGCAAAAATCAGCAAGAAAATTAGGGTCTGTCGCGCAACAGGAAACACAGTTATTTTTTATTTGGCTTTATATATTATTATCATTGGCAAGCACAGGTAGCGTAGCAATGAGAGCACCTGCCTCTAACCAAGAAGACTCAGGTTCAATTAAATGAACTCTGCATCTTTATGTGGTTGAGTTGATTGTTGGTTCTCTCCTTTTGCTTACAGTAATTCAGGTTTTTCCTTCCTCCGCAAAAATCATTTACTTCTAAATTCTTAAAGTGCTACCATGACGAAAATCGCTCAAACTTGGATTCAGAATCGAACATCGAACATCGCTCCATACATTTCTTTGTAGTTTATGATCAAAATACCAGTAGTAAAGGGAGAAAGAAATACCCAAACACCCCCAAAATATAAATTATAGTCACAAGTAATGTGAAATAAGCACATTAGCCACCCTTTGGGCTTCATAGGAATAAAATAAATTAAGGATTTATATACAAAGAAATGTATGGAGCGCTGTCCAATGTTGAGTGTATGACGTCACAGACTCCAAAAAATAATCGTAAAAATATCATACTTTCGTCCTGAATATCGAGAACACACTTCATACAGTGATTATTAGACCTTTAAAGAGTATTCTTAGGAAGTTTCAGCTGAATCCAAGTTTGAGCGATTTTCGTCATAGTAGCACTTTAATTCAATCTATCAGTAGCTTAATCAAGTGGATTGCAACACCATTTAAAATTTCTGTCCACCATAGATATTTTAGATAATCAAACTTTACTTACCATAGCTGTGTTTTATTGTTGGCAAGTTAAAGTTGTGAACATCAAGACAATGCTGGAATGTTTTCTGGGCTCCTTCACATGTCTCACTGCAAAACAAACACTTTGCTATAGTCTCAGAATTCTCATCAACCTCTTCCCATCCATCATCATCATCATCACTCTCTATAAGTGGAGGACTTTCTGAAAACATTAAAATAAAAATATACTCTTATCACTCAGGGTGTGAAATGGGTTTTTGAGGCAGCTGGTGGCAAAAAAGACTTGCTAAGCAAAGATTCAAGATAGATGATCAAAAAATTCTATTTTCAATTTTGCCAAAAAAAATCTTAGAAAGATAAATACCAAGTTTGGGCTCCCTGTGGTGTCAATGCATAATTTAATGGTAGGTGTAGTTTATAAAAAGAATTTGGGCATAATGTTTAACCCTTCTGATCTGACAACATGGGATTCCCTTGAATACCATTTCTTTGTTTAATGTCTGTGCAGGAGAAGACACATGCAGGGCTGTCAACTCTCCCGGATAAACCGGGAGTCTCCAGATTTTGGACCGTGTCTCCCGGTCTCCAGATTAGAGTATCAAATCTCGCAGATAATCCCCAAAGCTGACCATTTCTTGTCTTGTGAGACTAGACTTTCACAACCATAAAATTCCAATTATTTCATGTTGTTTGTGTTATTTTATATCGCTAACAAAATCAAAACGTTCCTCATGGCTGTTCTTGCAAGCAGGCCATTGTGATATAAGCGATAATGGCCCTGTGCACGGTGTTGGTGTACAAAAATGTGGCCATTTTTCTAACGCTAGGTTTTGTTGATTTTCTCAATGAGTATAAAAAAGCTATTAATAAAATTTCACACAAAGAAAATATAGTTCATGTGCACCTCAGAAATGAAATTTTAGCTCATAAAACCTGAAGTGAAAGAATTTAGAGAAGTAAATAAATTATGTGTCGAATAATTGTCGAAAATTGCCGCAAATTACCAAAGATCAAAAATGCTTTTTTTAAAGAAAAAAATTTTGATTTCCAATTTACTTTAAAATTTCAATATTTTCCAGGTGCACATAAAATTCGCTACAATTTTTGAGTTTTTCAGTTATCTGAGATTTGTAGTTCCTAAGAAAAGTTAAAAAGACTAGCGTTAGAATTGGTTAAAAAATAGCGAGGAAAAATCTTACGGCGCTAAAACGCGCCTTTCGCGCCCAAACGTCGTGCCTATGTGTGGTTCATATCGTGCCTATCGCGCCTCATTTTCTGCTTCATGTTGCACGATATAGTGCTAATCGTGCCTTACCATCGCGCTCATCGTGCCTAAATCGCGCTCATCGTGCCTGAATCGCGCTCATCGTGCCTGAATCGCGCTCATCGTGCCTAAATCGCGCCTCTGATCTTCTCTTCAAAATAGAGCCGATAAATATTGTACAAGTTTATTCAACATCTTGCAATATTTTCCCCAAAACGTGAGAAAGCGTGTATCTTTACTTTGAAGTGAGCCGATCGTCTGATCCTAAAATTATCGAGTATATATTTTAGGCAATTCAAAATCATAATTTCACGAGTGTGAAAACGAAAAAAACTCTTGTTTTGTTATCTATATCGGCCACTGTGTTCCTATATTCCGATCCTTGGAACATGATTATCCACTTTATTTATGTTTTACTCATGATCGATGGATAAATAAAAGAAAAAAAGGAGATCGTCTTCTCGATAAAAAGCTTCCAAACTCAAGTACCACTGCAATTTTATGCTCTATCATTTCTCGCTTTGTGATTGGTCGACCGTAATGTAAACAAATGCTAATCACAGAGATTTGATTGTATTGTATTAAACCTGGAAGCAAACCATCTAATAATCTCTTGGCTGTTGCAATTGTTTTTATTTTAGGAGCTCAGATAGATAGATAGTTGTGGTACAGCATAGAAGACAACTTTTTCAAATAATAGGCCCTTTGCAGCTCGTCGGAATGCAGCTCATTTTGCTTGCCCTCCAAAATGAGCTGCATTCCGACGAGCTGCAAAGGGCCTGTAATCTTTGTAAATATATTGATTCGGGCATATAGTTGTATTATAATATTAAATACGAGAAGCCATTTTCTGTGCATAATTTATTTGTTTGATATTTCGATCACTCTCCAGTGATCATCATCAGACTGGATTATAATTCAAAGTTCAGAGTCTTCTACTGTAATATAATGACTTGAACTTTGAATTATAATTCAGTCTGATGATGATCAACTGGAGAGTGATCGAAATATCAAAGAAATAAATTATGCACAGAAAATGGCTTCTCGTGTTTAATATCATAATACTGTAATCTTCCCTTGAACAGGAAAGTAAATAAATTGTATGTTATATCATCGATTTTTTCGATTGTTGCCACGTGAAGCTTATATACGAACAACAAATCACGCCTGTTGTCAGCATCGCGATCGTGTTCACCGGCTTCTCAAACGTTATCAATACAAAGTTAATGTCTTGTAACTATAATAAACATATATTTTCAAAATAAATTGTGTAAAAATTTTGTTTGGAGGAAGTTAGTTTCTTTTGTACTAAAAAAATTCGTTCAATCACGGGCGCTCAAAACAATAGACAAACGCTTTCAATTTGCCTTGTTAACCACATAGAACTTTAATAATTAAACTAAGGAAGGCTTTCATGATAAGAAAATCAGACATTGAATAAAATAAAAATAAAAAACATGTGCTAACTTTGAAAGTTATGGCTTAATCAATGAGCTAGGTGGATAGTTTAAACAATATCACAATAAACACCTTTCTTTATTCCTTGCCGAAAGCTAGCTACAATTGTAGCGTAGTTCGTATTAGATTGGCGGACCCTTACATAAAAGTAAAATCGGCTTAATCTTTTTTTTGCAATGAATAGAAATTACAGAATTTTATACAACAGGCTCCAAAGAAAGATAACTATTACATTTCCAGACACTAAGAGCGTGGATTTGAGGCGCGATATCAAGGCACGAAAGGCACGATTTGAGGCGCGATATCAAGGCACGAAAGGCACGATTTGAGGCGCGATATCAAGGCACGAAAGGCACGATTTCAGGCACGATACCAAGGCACGAAAGGCGCGATTTCAGGCACCAAGGGCACGATTTGCCGTACGTGATGATCACAAAAATTTCGAGTGTCCAATTGAACATCCCGATTTTTCGTGGAGGCAGTCGAGGTTTTTCCTTCTTATCTTATGGTTTAACTTATTTGTGTTAAAATACACTGGAGCAGTCGAAACCTTGATAATGTAGCTTCTCTTTTTTGTAAAATATAAGTTGTTCGGGGATAAAATGAGTGAGATACGGCAAAAACCAAACTCTTTTGTGACTAAAAATTTGCAAGCATCGTCTGTACACCAACACCGTGCACAGGGCCTAATCTGATTGGTCAGAAATAAACCAATCACATCAAATGTTACAAAGCGAAAGACGTCTTTTCGTGCCCTTTTTGACGCGCTGTGACGTCATGTCCCTTCCCTATCAATTCTCCAGATTTGAATATCTCAGGGGTTGACAGCCCTGCACATGCATTGAATACATTTGTATGATACAACTCAAACAAAGAATCTTATTCTCCAGAGAATCCCACATGGTCAGAAATGGGGAAAAAACTATGCCCAAGAGGGGTGGTTCGAGGAATTGGAAAAAAAGGGGGAGGGGGGCAGACAACTAACAAAATTATAAGGGAGGCAGCAGCCCCTTGTGGAAACCCCTAAATCCACCAATGAACATAAGGTATATATCGTAGTTATAGTCATATTACACATGATTCAATGGGTAGTTCCAGAAAATATTCATACCTCTACCATAAGTGGCATTTTGGAAACCCGAAGGGGAAGTGGGGTGACTTTACCCAAAACTCACTGTATGTATTAATTATTATGTAGTTAAAATTATAGACAAGTGCTATGAATTGGCAAATAAAAACAGCGCAGTGAATAATCATTTCCCTGTATTGTCCAGTAAGATTTAATTCTACGACAACATGAAGCACTTGAACACTTCAGGATTAACACCAAAACACGTGTCTTGGACCAGTAACACAAAAACGAGAAAACATAGCACTTTATCCAATAGCAAGCGAAAAAAATGGATAAATAACGAAGGAATATACGTAAGGTTATATAAATATTTTAAAATCCCAATGACATGTATAAAAAATCAGCTAAAAATTACCAAACATACTAAATTTCTCACCTCGATCCAAACTTGCCGCCATCTTGGATTGCACGCCAGTAAATATACAAACCAGCGGTATAAGCCCGCGATTTTTTCCCACAGGAAGCCCATAAAAGCTTTGAGAACTGAATGTAATTTAACGAAAAAAATAATGATAAAAGCTAATATTTACTAACATGAAGTGTTACTTACATCGTCCTTGTTCTTTATTAGTGATTTCGAGCCATTTTAACGATGTTTAAAAAATATTCGTTTCCCCTCTACTCAAAGCTTGTATGGGCTTCCTGTGTTAAGCCCGTGATACTAAAAGAACAGCGGGGTTTATTTTTTGACAAGAAGAAGAAAATGGCGAGTAGCAAGATGAATGAGTCCGAAGAAGAGCTTGTAAAAGCCATAAATAGAGGTAAAGTTTGGATTATTAAGAGTGTAAATCTCTAGCTGAATGTTTATTCTTACTTACTGTGGTCTTTGTTTTTCATTTTAGTGGATATTCCTGAAGTTAGGCGGCTGTTAAGTTCAGGCTTGGTTGATGTCAATTGTTTGGATGAGGTAAATCATTTACAGTATTTCTTTTTTTTTCTTTCTTTGGCTTTGGATTATATATTTTATATACTTCTCAGGACTTTTGCTATGTTACAACTATTATTGAATTTCCGTAAAATATTGTGTATTTTACCTTTTCGTTTTAAGAAACTCAGACCAATCTTAGCTTTTAGAGTAAGATTGTTTAGCAGCTGTTTTTGTGTGTGACAAACTGTAAGTCTTCCTTTTCTTAAACCGTAAAGAAATGTTATTATGATTAAGACCTTTGATTAACTTAGTTGTTGATGTAACTGAGAAATTGCCTCTAGAAAAATATGAAATGTTTTTTGTTTAAAAATGTATTCATTAAAAAATGTGCAAGTATATTTTGTTGTTTGGGAAAAAATCAGTCTATAGACTTATGTTTTAGGGTTTTTTTTTGTTTTTTTGACATGTAGGATGCGAATTGTTAGAATAACTCGGATATATTGAATTAATACAAGGTTCCAAGAGCTTTGTTTAACCCATAGCGATTTTTTCTTTCACCCTCTACATCTCATACTGTATTAATTATATTTTTTGTGTGAGGAAAAAAATGAACCTTTGATCCTTTATAATATATATTTGTATAGTGTATACAAAACATACTGTATGGACTCTCAGCAGGATATTTGATCCCTATGCAGCTCAATTCTGAGAACAATATTACATTTTTACTCTCATGACAACTAAAATTTATTCATTGTAATATCCTTTGAATTGAGCAGCTCAAATTAAATCATATTTGGTTTATTAAAGTGCCTATCACCATTCTGACAATATTCACAATAAAAAAAAATGATTCTACATAGGGCGAGATGTAGAATAACCCAAAAAAATTCATAGTTTGAGTGCAGGTTCTTGAAGTTATAAAGGTTTTTTCCATGCCATATGCTAATGACTGTGACGTATGAGGAGTAATCATTTAATATACAAAACATTACTGGTACAGATAAATTGAATTTGAAATATGTCATTGTTTTCCTCATTGCTCTTATAGAAATTATTGCAAGTTAGTTTTCACATAGAAGCTGGTGTTTCAAATTACAAGGAACAACAAATAACCATAAATGCCTCCTCGAATTAACAAAAGGGAAGGTGCTTTTTAATTTCATTGCAAATGGTTAGACCTTCACATGGCTTTATGACCGTTTATAAAATAATTGGGATAGTTCGCGGGCTACAATTGGTTGAAAATCATGTTTGATGAGGGTATCAAAGCATGCTCGCATCACTGTTTACAAAAAACATCGGAATTGTTATTTTATAAAACAGATCAAAAAACAATTTTCCGTGTTTGATATTCTAATCAAAACACTTGGGATGTCGAGAGAACACTCGAGAAGCTGTCATCCACTCCGTTACGTGTCGTGGTTTCCTACACTCCTCTCGTGTTCTCTCAACATCCCGCGTTAAGTAAATGACGGTCCCATTCTTAATGACTAAATAAAGATGTTAAAAGAGGACCACAAGTTTATCAGTTAATTTGCTGTCAAGTGTTATCCTCTATTAATAAATAGAGGATATTACATGGGCACGCGGAGATACGAAATTTATCTTCAAGTGTTGAAAAGATCTCTCATGAGTGAGCACAGCGAACGAGTGAGGAATTTTCAACACAAGAAGATAAATTGCGTATCTCCAAGCGCCCATGTAATATTCTGTTCATTATATAATTATCAATGAAGTATGTTTTGGCTTTTTCAGGCAATTCTTTCCGTGTATTTTTGAATAGCCATCGCTATGGTGTTATTTTAAGATATCAATTTTTCGAAATAGAGAAAAATAGATATTTCATAGGTAATTATATAATAAATATGATTATTTGATTTTTTATTTAATGCCAATACCACTACTACCACACCCTAGATAATCTTTAGAAATATCTTTTCTGTTGTTGTTGTTTTTTCAGCAAGGGATGACGCCACTGATGCATTGTGCATATAAAGGCAATGCAGAGATGACAGAGCTACTTCTTGCTCATGGTGCTGATGTGAACTCTAACAAACATGAACACAAGGTAACTATCATGACCATAATAATAATTAATAATAATTTAATTATAACTTCTAATGCGCAAAAATCTATATACAGTACATATTCAATTACACTATAAATTAACTACTTAATTACAAAATGTATAATGAAATGGAAAACTAGGTTCAGTCGCCCAGCTTTTAAACTGATTATCTAATTTCATAATTCTTTTGACTGTTTTTCAGTACACTGCTCTGATGTTTAGCTGTGTGGCAGGTAATATACTTGAAGACACATTGTATTGACGAATAAATAAATAGATATTGAATGAAAGTGCTAGTGATTATTGTTGACTTATTCAGTCTATTCTATTACATCCATGCAGGTGCTTTCGAAGTCACCAGACTGCTTCTTGAAGCTGGTGCTAATGTCCAAGCTGAGAATAATCTAGGGAAGACTGCTGGCCAGCTTGGTGCTTTCGTTGGTATGATATGAACTTGCACTATTGCCATCATCGCTATTACCATCATCATCTTTATTAGATGGTTCCTATATACACATACTTGTTAATTGTTATGGTACTGTGGTACACATACTATGGTATGTTAGATGATGAAGCAGTTTTCGTATGACAGTGAAATTGCTGTAATATGCATGCCATGGCATGCATATTATGTTTTCTAGAATTTTGATTGACATATTTTTTTCTTGCACATTGTAATTGGTCTGGCAGTGCCATGGCCTTGGTGTGACTGTGTCTGCACCATATTCGATGCCTTGTTTACGTTTTGGGCATTTGATTGGTTGTAGATTAAATTATCATGCAATGTGATAGGTCTAGCTAATGCATTGCTGTGTCACAACCATGTTCGTGCTGTGAGCTTTCACAGTCATACGAAAAACTGCTGTAGAAGCATCTAGGCAAGGCATAGGGTCAGAGTAATACCTAAGTGATACATGTACCTGAGGTTTAAATTGATTGTTTTATCCCAGAATTTAGTTTTCAATGATAGTGATTGTGAAAAGCTCCATCAGCTTTTGCTTAGGCTTGGTATACATTTGGACCCTTTCGAGGGACCACACAACACACTGCTTTCCTGAGGTTCCCGTCAATAAGTGTGTTGTTTAAATACCAAATGTAAAAGGGAAAAAAAGTGATTATTTGATTATTTGATTTTGTAAAACTTGGATACAGTTATTACCGGTCAATATTGTTGCCTGCTGAATCCGTTGCAGGGAAAACATCAAAACTTGTTACGTTCACAGAATATCTTGGACTTTGACATTTGGTATATGTAACAAATAAAGATATTATTCATCTCTTTAAAACTAAGCATAATACTAAGAGTAATTATGGTGTTAGGGCCAGGTGTATGATTCACTGGAAGACCCCCCTGGAACAGCCCCTGACTTACATGTACGTAGATGCTTGCCATAGCTGGATCTTTTTTCTTTAATTTCAGGTCACCATGAGTGTGTCAGTCTAATAAATAATTTCGTCTCTCAAGAGGATTTGCTATACTACACAAGACCACAAGGTATTGAGTCTTACAATACAATACAATACAATACAATTTTATTTGGCACCTTATACTAATAGTACATGAGTGTTTGATTCCAAATATATTATAGGTATATATATATACTATGTATTAGATAATTTTCTTAATTCATTTTCACGTATCAGCATACATTGATGAATGTATGCTGATATGGCTCTTTGTAGAGACGCTGATTTTGAATTGATTAAGAACATAAAACGACTGTCAGCGCTCATATTGTTGAAATTAATGCTGGTGTTTTTTTCTATGAACTCTCTTAAGTCGTTTCTATGAGAGTTATATAGTGGACACCAAACTAGAAAGTGTTTTTCGTTTTCTACTCCCGACTTACACACTGGGCAAATCCTTTCATCGTAAATGAGATAAGGCCTCTTATACCTCCCCGTTTCTACTTCAAGCTTATGGTTACTAATTCTTAATTTTGTAAGCGCCACTCTGTGCTTAATATTGGTGACTTGACTTAAATATTCTTCAAAGTTATAATCCGTTTTGAACTGACGAAAGACTCTGAGTTTATTTTTATGTCTGTCGTCTTTCCTTTCATCATTGTGGAGATTACTCCATAAAATTTGCCTCTCAATGTCATATATTCTTTGGGTTATTATTTTTCCATATTCATACCATCTTGGAGAAAGTTCATTTTGTTTCATCCAAATTATCCCCAATCCGAGTTGTTCTAAAGTAGTTTTAATTTTTATGCTCCAAAAGGCTTTTTTAGTTTCATTTTAATATCTTGGTAGACTTCGGCTGAAAGTTTTTTTGGGTGTAGTTCCGACTTTATAATTTTATGCCAGAATTTAAAGCTTCTACTGCATGCTTTGCATTTTAGCGGAAACCTTCCTAACTCAGCTCTGCATGCAAGGTTACTAGCATTCTTTGTCACCTTGAGGAGCATTTTGCAAAATTTCAAATGAACAAGTTCCATGGGCTCTTGGTCTTTGGTGCTTAATGTTTCGATACCCCATATCTCACTTGCGTATAGAAGTATTGGTGTAACAAGCGAGTCAAACAGTTTTATAGTTAATTTGATATTGGATGTGAAAAATTCACCCATTTGTTTTTTCATCTGAAATAGTGCCTTTAATGCAGCTTTTTTTAATTCTTGTTTTGCAAACGTAAAGTTTCCAAAGGTTGTAAAATTTAATCCTAAATATTTATATGATTTAACGTTTTCTAGTTTAGATTTGTTCAAATAGAATTGGAAGTTATTCATTGTCTTCCCTGTATTATTGAAAACCATCACTTTTGTCTTTGTTATATTAACTGTTAAGCCTGATTGTTCACAAAATGCCTCTAGCTTGTCGAGATATTTCTGAAGCCCTTTAGCAGATTTAGAGAACAGAACCAGGTCATCTGCATATAAAAGAGTACTAATCGGTTTGCCATTCAACATTACATCATTGTTGTTACACGAATTTAATGAGTCAGGCAGATCGTGAAGATATAAATTAAATAACGTAGGGCTCAGCATACAGCCTTGTTTAACACCCATATAACAGGAAAATGTCGGAGAAATGTGTCCATGATCTCATTCATTGACTGCTGTTTGATGAACTTTTCGCACCTTAGATCAAGGACTTTACTGACTGATTTGTAATTCTCTACTAAGTCCATGTGGTCTTTAAGAAAAGTTACTAGCTGAAAAAAAAAAAGATAATTTATCATTATCAACAACATCATCAATGTCATTGTCATCATTATCATCATCACTCTTCATCATTGCCAGGCATCATCATCACTTAGCACATTACATCATCATTAGCACATTACATGTACTAATATTATCCCTTCCCCCCCCCCCCCCCCCCCCCCCCCCCGGAACAGTACTTACAGATAGTTTTGAGTTCTCTGTTGCTCAGGGATAGCCTTGAATTTGTGCAGAATATCAGTCATGTGTTCCATTGAGAGTCTGTGCAATTTCAAAGTGTTTGTATTGTTGAAGTTGTGCGTTCTTTAATCTACCGTTGGTATTTGTGAATATTTCGAAAGACACTGATTCAAGGCTGACCCTGGGTAATTAATGAGCCACCTCTATAATCAAGGAACACACCAGTAATTTGGAACTTGAAAAAGGCCTATTCCTATAGGGTTACTTCATGCTAATTTGGGAAAGGCATCCAGTATTAAGATCCCATTAAGTATTAAACTATTTTATTAAATATACATTTTGGCAGGTTTTGAGAAGGAAGGAAAGCTCCCAGCAAAACTTGTACCTTCATTGTATAAATACATTACTGTCACAAATATCAACCCAGTAAAAGTAAGTAGCTTAATTGATTCAATTTAGTGCTGCATATGATAGGGTCATTGAGGATGAGGTGACTTACTAACTTGCATGGATGCTGGTTATCGTACTGTAGCCGATGTACTGTAAGTGATGGTAAATGTGATGATTGATGATGATGGTGGTAATGATATCTGATGATTATGGTAATTGATGATGTTGTTAATGATAATGATGATGAGGATGACTGTTGATGATGGTGAGGATCATAATAACAGCCATGATGTTCATGATGATGATGAGTGATGATGGTTATGGTGATGATGATGACAGTGATGATGATGATGGTGTTGTTGAAGGGCTGTGATGATGACAATAATGATGATATTTATGATGATGGTGATGTTGATGATGATAATGACAGTCACAATGATGTTGCTGATGATAGTGATGATGATGCCTGGCAATGATGAAGAGTGATGATGATAATGATGACAATGACATTGATGATGTTGTTGATAATGATAAATTATCTTTTTTTTTTTCAGCTAGTAACTTTTCTTAAAGACCACATGGACTTAGTAGAGAATTACAAATCAGTCAGTAAAGTCCTTGATCTGAGGTGTGAAAAGTTCATCAAACAGCAGTCTATGAATGAGATCATGGCCATGAAGATGCACTTCTATGGATATACAGTAAGAAAGTGTGGAAGATGGCATGAGGGTCTGGATGGGAAAGAAGGCATTGAAGGACTCTTGAAGTTGTAAGTAAACTAATCAAAGGTGCGACGGCTTCTATATTTTGTTTTGAACCCAACAATGATCTTGCAATAGTCATCTTTACAGTTCCTGGCGAAATCTTGAAAGGCCTTTGCATCAAAGCGACAGACTCGTACCCAGTCGCTTCTTATGCTCATAGGAAGCCAGCACCAAATGCATAGGGGAGTAGAGCACTAACATGCAGGGAATCATGGAAAGGAGAAAAGAGAAAAGCAAAGCGATGTTACTTTTTTCTCCTCCTTCCCACGCTCGTTTGTGCACCGAAATCCATGGCAAAAGGTAACGACTGGGTATGAGTCTGTCAAAGCAAGACAAATGGTGAGCTTGCAATGTTACAGACATGTCAATAATTCTCCAAGATATTAAAATAGGTCTCTATCATTGCAAGCTTGCAGTTTTTCACGCTTCAATGCCAAGGCACGGCTACCTTTCAGGATGGCACAGGGATTTGTGAAAGGAATTACTGTATTGAGTGTATAACATTTAACAAATTGATATCAGTTTTTGATGTGACTGTCTGTCCTCTTAATGACGATAAATGCATCATCACACTGTCAAAGTAGTGTGGATGATCCGCATACTACGGTACTTATTTGATGAAATTTATCGTCAATAAGAGGACAGACACATAATAAACTGATGTCAATTTGGTTTTTGCAATAGCAAAGAAGATAAAAACTTCTCATTTTTGTGATCAAAACAATCAAGGGAAAGAGAGCACGATCGTTGATGTCGGCTTATCTGTCTGTCCTCTTATTGATGATAAAAAACAACCATATAGCGCATGAGAAATTTGTAAGTCATTGCAAAAAACTGTATTGAATTATTGAAATATTTTATATTTTCTTGATTATTCATGTAGTTTGATCAAAGGTCGACCCTCTGATGGGTTTCCTTTGGGGACAGAGGATTTTATCCGTCAGTCAATCAAGGAGTTTGACTACCCTCAATGTACGATATTCCAGCAACTTGTAACTACCTTGTCTCCTGTGGAAAGGGTAGGTCTGCTTGTCTGTCCATCCATCCTTCCTTTGTCCACTTACATCTCAGTGTCTTTTTCTGACCCTGTCTGTCTGTCCATACATCCTTCCTTTGTCCACTTACATCTCAGTGTCTTTATCTGACCCTGTCTGTCTGTCCATCCATCCTTCCTTTGTCCACTTACATCTCAGTGTCTTTATCTGACCCTGTCTGTCTGTCCATCCATCCTTCCTTTGCCCACTTACATCTCAGTGTCTTTATCTGACCCTGTCTGTCTGTTTGTTTTTTATCTTTCATTCTTCCTCTCTCCCCATTCGCATTTCTATCAGGTTATCTGAATCTGTCTGTGGTTGTCTGTCTGTCTGTCTTTCCTTTTCCAGTCTGCCGTCTGTCTGTTGTTTTTCCCCCAGTCAGTCAGTCTATCTGTCTGTCTGTCTGTCTCTTTGTCTGTCTGTCTGTCTGTCTTGTCGCTCTGTCTGTCTGTCTTTATCTGTCTGTCTGTCCTTTTCCCATAGCGTTTATCCCTATTGTCTCGTGTCGTACTGCACCATTATTTAAAAAATATTGCTCCATCACCTCCAAATTTGGTTTTATTCTCACAGGGAAATGAACCAACAGCTTTAACAGTATTAACCCAAGTTATAAATGGCATCCAAAGGTATGTATCAGAACCTTATAGAGGCTTTGCACCATCACGTGATGGCAGCCATGACAGGAGGCACAAAAATAGAGCCTCTATTACATGAAATGTTTTTGCCAATACGTCAATACATGTATGCTTTCTTCTCTTCTCAGTGCTGATTTTTCCAAATGCTGTACCGTTTGCGGCGAAAGCAAGGCCGTTAAAAAATGTGCTCCTTGTAAAAAGGTGAGTTCACTTGTGCCATCGATGTTCCCGCATTTGTCATTAGAGAGGGTAGGGTAGTTTTGTCCAATATCTAGTAACAGTCCAAGGGTGGTGTAACGTTAGTGCACTTGATTGTCCTGATTTCTGAACTCGGCATCACATGGGAGTAGAGTTTGTTACAGTAGGTCTCTGCTTTGCAAAACCCAACACGTTCCTTTCCAATTCTTTCTTAGCGGTGCGCTGACTTAGATCAGTCCAGAGGTTCTTTCAGGGTTTGATCTGTGACTTAGCCATGCCCTGACTTTGATCAGCCCATGGGTTGTTTCAGGGTTCAATCTGTGAGTTGGCCATGCCCTGACTTTGATCAGCCTAGAGGTTGTTTTAGGGCTCGATAAAATAATTTTTTTGGTTTGGGCTCCCTGTGTACTCATAGGCAACACTCAAAATGTCTTCCATATTTTGTCACATTGTGATTGGATGCCGTATACTTTCTCGCTTAATATTTGATTGGTTCAAAATTAATGAAAGCCAATTAAGTGTCACTTTCGACATCTCATGTTTCGAATGCTCTCAAGCTTGAGAAATCTTTTTCTTTGCATTAGGTGGCGTACTGCTCGGTAAATTGTCAGAAAATGCACTGGGGTACGCACAAGAAGCACTGTAAAAGACTCGCTGAGGAATATAAAAGAGAACTTGCCGAAGAAGAACAGATGAAGAAACTAGAGGAAGAAACCAGAGCACAGCAAGAGGCTGAAAAACTAAAAACTCGGGAAGAAAAATGTGTTAACAGAGAAAAAGAAAATGAAAAGACCGAGAATAAAGAAACGTTAGATGAAGGGGTTTTAGCCGGGGAAGACGAAAAGAAAGATAAAAACAAAGAAGAAGAAAATATTACCGATAAAAATGTTCAAAAATTAGAAGAGAAAATGGCCGACTTAGAAACAGAAAAATCTACAGAACGGCAAAGCTGACATTGAGAGACCTGCCGACTTAGATTATTATGAATACTGTATACATTGTAATTGTCGCTTCTTATTTCATTAGTAGATTTTATCATGACTGTAGGTAATAATTAAGTATGATCTACCGACTGTCTGTTCTACTATAGTGGTGTACCAGAGTTAGAGGGGGCGAGCACACGCGTTTTAGCGGGAAGATTCCCGCCAAATTTACAGGTAGCCCAACGAAATAGGGGGAAAGAAAATTTACGATTTTTTTGTTTTGTTTTGTTTTGTTTTGTTTTGTTTGTTTTGTTTTGTTTTGTTTTGTTTTGTTTTGTTTTGTTTTGTTTTGTTTCGTTTCGTTTTGTTTTGTTTTGTTTTGTTTTGTTTTGTTTTGTTTTGTTTTGTTTTGTTTTGTTTTGTTTTGTTTTTTTGTTTTTTGTTTGTTTTTTTTGTCACACATTAGACCTCGACACGCTTCTGGTCTACCAATAGTACAGAAAAATAGAAACTTCATGAGATAGGAAATGTTTCAATTGAAAGCTTCACTTTATATTACTTGTATCCCTGCATCACTTTATTCGATATTTAATTTAACTTTACATTTATACCCCTTTCTTCAACATGTTTTTTCTTGAAATGTTGCATTTTTAATCTTATATATTTAATCTTTATTAACTAACTTTCTTGAGATAAGTGTATTTTTTTTTGAGAGAGAGAGATCCTTAAACCTTACAAGCGTTTGAAAATCTGGAAGCCAAATCGATTGCCTTTATAAGCGCAAGACGTTTTAGTGTTATAGCTACACGACCGGGCATAGAGGTAGGACCCGCTAAAGTACAGCCAGTAACTAGAGCGATAGTACGAGTAGCGGAAGCCTACAGTGTCGCCGTACTGTATCGGGTCTTGTCCGTCTACGGCGTTACGAGAAAAGATCTGGAAGGTCAGATAAGAGTAGACGAACGCGTTGTTCCCCTTGAATTTGCTTTCGCTGACGCACCTAGAAAAAAAGATTGTTGAAATCAGTAAAAGATGAAATCTGATTCACATTGGGCTACCTGTGTCCCTTCTCACGCGTAAGTGAATGCAGCCCTTAGGGCCACCCCTAAATCTACCTTGAATCTACCTGTGCACTATGAGAATATGTTTAGCATCGGGTTTTATCACCACTAATCACTAGGGATCAGGCCCAGAAACGCCCGCAAACGCGGAGAAACACTCGGCATTCGTGATTTTTATGTTATTTATTTAAATCTTTATTTTACGAGGGTAACAATTAACCCTTCAGTTATCTAACTTATGGCCTATATAATGAAACTTGAAGCAACTATACGATGCAACTATAAACAAAAAAAAGAACTAGGTGGGAAATGGACATAATATAGGAATAAGTATATACGATAATTAGAGTGCAAACAATATAACCGTGGAGCTTTTAGCGATACTAAATAGTGCCATTTTATGCAAATTCTATTGTTTTCTATCAGTGTTTAATTAGCACTATTTTGAACTATTTAGTAATTAGTGTTGTGTTTAACGGATTAATTGTTTGCACTTTATTTGGTGACACATTTATGTCAGTTTTATGAAGTTAGAACAATACGGCGGCTCTTCCAGCAAAATAAGGACTTTAAGATTTACTAAATCTACGACGGCGACGTCTACCGGAAGTGTAAATAACAACGCTTTGGGTTTTCGCGCCTTTAAAGTCTGTCTTCCCTGTGGATGAGTTGACTTTAGTTACAATTTTTTAAATGAAATCTCCAGTGAAGAGAACCCCAAAGAGAAATTATTTACACTTCCGGTTGACGTCGCCGTCGTAGATTTTGCAAATCTTAAAGTCCCTAATAACTTCGCAATGACGCCTTCCTAAATGGCAACATTTTGGCGGGAAACGCCTGACCTACAGTTTGAGGTCTGCAGTTGGATTCCTAACAAGGACGTCGTGCTAAACGTCATTTTTGGTGACTGATTTTATTGCAATAAGTAAATAAAAAACTTACGTGGCCGAGTTGCATTTGGTCGAGGAAGAAGAAAAGCACCTGAGACGGCAAGTGGCTCCTCTCCTGTACGGTGCAAGTGTGACGTAATCTCCGCTGAGGATCGTCTGTCCGTCATTCTTGTTGACTCCCCGGATGTAGAACTGCTCATACGTACAGGAGGACCATTTGCTGGAGGTCATTATCTGAAAAGAGTCAAGATATTTCAAATTTTATTTAGGAAAACCTCCCTTTGCTTAAACCAACGCCGGACAAGAAATACGTGGTTGTTATGAAGTTCCTGGGGTCATAACAACGTACCATCATGCTAACAGTTTTTCTGTCAGAAACTTCGTTTAATTTTGGCAAACTTTTATATAAAGGCTCTAGTCAACATTTAATAAAATTTCTACGGTTTTCGTATACAATACCTTGTCTCCAGGACATGTTGAATGATAACAGTAGCTTGATGAGGAGCACTTTATCCACCTGGTCGAGTAGCTACTGTACATCACTCGTAGAGCGATACGGTCACCGCTGTGAATTACAGGATAACGACGCCCTCCTGGGTAATTAGAAAATGAAAAACAATGATGCGTTTACCGATAGAAAACCAGAATAAAAAGTTCTTATTACAAGCAGTACCAAAATGAACGCTCAGAGCGGTTTTTTTAGATTAACTGACAAATTTATGCGAGACACGTAGAACTGGCATAGCTGAAGCCGTAAATAGACCTTATTCGTGCTGTGACAATGTTATCCCAATTCAGCGTGACGAACCTCCAGGGGATTCATTTTCTTTTGTTTTTACTCTTCGAAAAATTCATGAGTATTCCAAAGACGAGTTTCAACGCAATAGCTCTTCATTCCCCCAGAGGTTTGTCACGCTGAATTGGGAAAACATTGTCACACCACGAATAAGGTCTATTATAAGCTTTCTAATTGGCTGAATTATAGGAAGACAATTAAAAGCTACATAATTAAATGTTACTGCATGTCGTATCGTGTACGTGCTGTAAAATCAGTACCATACGTTTCCCACTAAGTATAGGTTAGCTATTAATCTCGGCTAAGGCATTTGTGAGCGTAATGTTTAGCTCTAAAGACCCTAACGCGCGTAAGCAGCAGTAAGGGGGACTCGCGAAGCGCCGGCATTGCCAAAAATCACAAATCGAAAAACACCAGGGGGGGTGGGGTTTTTGGAGCAGTGACGAGGCCCTACAGGGGGTCTTGCGCGATCGGGTGGCAGCGCGAAAAGTCCCTTACTGCTGCTCTGTTGGGTACCGCAAACGGAGGTTAAGATATCTTATAAATATACGATGCACGAATGTAAGAAGTTCGTTAACGACTTCTGTGTGATTTGTCTAAGATTCAAAGTTAATATACCTAAGCCGAAGGGTTTCTGGTGTTGTGGTAAAAAAATGCAAATAGAAGATGACACGTCAGCACAGTGTTACGAGTGTGGTAAGAATATTCGTAATGCCGTACCGAATGCTACCAAAGAGCAGTATTACGCCAATGGAGGTCGTACGAAGACCCCATACAAGAGAATAAAATACTTCCGAGACTGGATGAGTCATATCCAAGGTTTACATCCGGTATATTTAGACGATGAAGTAAGGCAGAAAATCATAGACCATTTAGAAGAGTCAACCCCGCAAAGTCTGCGGAAGACATTGAAAAAATTAAAGCTAGGAAAATATTACAAAGCTATTCCCTATCTTTTGTCTGAAATTACCGGTAGGCGTATTCCTCATGTCCCAGATATGCAAAGGGCTGAGTGGTTATTCTGTCGGCTGGATAAGGATATTCCTTATTACCCCGACGTAATCTACGAAATATTTTACAAAATAGACCCCCAGCACCCGCTGTTAGAATGGATTCCGAGAAGATGAAATGTGCAGCCGAAATCCCCCTACGTTCTTTTCAAAGCAAATGTCTACTAAGCGAGTTTTCTTTGTAGCTCCTCTTTTGCCTCCTGGTAGATCTTTTTGCGAGTTTCCTCGGAAAGATCTTTTACGATGGTTTTTTTATTGCCCGACTTTAATTCGCCGTATTTCTTTTCCTCCGCGAGGATCAAAGAAAACTCCACGTTGTCTATGCGGCGGTCCCGCAGAGCCTGAGACACCAAGTCGGCGATGGTGTTAGCCTTTGCTCTTGCTAGGGCTATGTGAGTGTCGTGCTTGGATATCTTACCGGACAGTTGTTTCATAATGCCTGTCGTAACAGCGGAAACGATGCCGCAGACGGCTCCAACGCTGGCCAAAGGAACGCCAACGACTATTCCAGGCCCGGCGAGTGAGGTAGCAACGCCGGTGCCTGTTAACGCCACGGACATGGAGCCGGAAGTCATAGCGATTTTATGTAGTATGCTTCGGGCTCTAGCATACTTTTTCCTGACCTCCTCATAGTGCTTCGTTTGCCCTTCCAAGTAAGCGAGGATTAGATTTGCCTTATTCAAGCGGAAGTTCTCCGCGTTTAATTCGTTAGGTTCCTCCTTAGGTAAATCAGGATAAAGTGGAGGTGCTGATGGTATAACATCCATTATATATACTAATGTACGACGCCTTTGGGAATAACATAGAGGAGCAGCCACATCACGACAACCGGGATTACTGGAACTGGAGAGCATTTAGGAAGATGTTTCCGCATGCAGACCCTAGTAAGTTCGAAAGGAGACCCGATGGGATTTACTATAACGGCTCCAGAATGTACAGCAACGAGGATTTGAAACCTACGCTGGTCGATCAGATAGACAATCAACTGAAGAATTCTGGTTATGTTGAACATAAGCCTAAGCCAACATATGTTGAACACAAGCCCGTGCAAGGTTGGTCAAAGGAATTATTGCTTGGTACCGGTACTTATCCGATACCCGCGGTTTCATTTGATGAACATCCAAGTTTGGATTTGACATTGAACATGCGGATCTCTAACAACCATTCCTTTCCGTTAAAGGTGCGAGATATCTTCAAAAACGTGCCCATTAATCATACCACCGCAAAAGAAGCCCACGAATGGTTAAGTGGTCCTAACATGCGTTATTGGCCGCAGCAGTTGAACTTTGCAGTTTGGTGTGCCACTAGCGGCTGCGGTGTAAGCGCGAACGTGATGAAGAATTCGATATTCATGTTTCATTTTCACTTCACGGTTAGAAGAATACTACATGAAATGGGTGTTATTGCGCTGCCGGGAGATGCCACGTTTTATCCAAGAGATAATAAATACAGCGTGCCGGCTTATGACAGACTTTGTAAGGAGTTTGGTGTTGTAGGGAAGGATTTCAGGTGTACCGCGGGTGCTAACAATGGTTTGGGGCACATTTGGGCTTATTGGGGGATTGGCGGGCATGTGCTAAGTTATAAGGAAGTCCACGCGTTGAATTTACAATGGACCATGGCTTCCCACCCAGAAACCCACTATCGTTTGAAGAATGAGTGGTGGTGGTTGGAGGGTCCAGTTAAGGATACCAAGCAAGTCCGCGATGGACCTTTGTTCAAAGACGAGGGTGGTAAGTATGCCGGGGCTAATCCACTGATTATTAAGATTACCAACGACGAGCAAACGAAGCAATATCTTAATTTCATACCCCCAGAAGGTAAAGGACTAACCAAAGCCGGCCTTGCCCGTTTGAATCGCAGCATAGAAGCTTACGTGTATTCTATTCTTGGAGCCCAAGTAAACACCCGATCTAGCATAGTGGGGAATACCGGCGCCGCAGAAGAGACGCGAGCCGAAGCCTTGATCTTATTCGAAAGTTCAATCTTGGAGGGTGACATTAGCAAGGGCGTACAGCGTTACCAACTAGCTATACAAAATTCTAAGGCAAGGTTGGACTATGCAGTAGCCCCGGGTTGTTGGTTAATGCCCAGTAATTTATCTATAAATACTGGTTCTGTAGTAGGATACAACAACAAACTTCAACGAGCTACTAAGGATATGAAGTTTGGGGTGAATGACGTGAACTCTGACACTCTTAGGAACATTCCCCATTTCGTGGAGAAGTCAAAAAAGTCGCATGAAACGAAGCTACCCGCAAAGAAGGTGTACGTACCACCTAAGAAAGAAGCATACCGAGCGCCTAAAAAGGAGGAGGAATATGACCATAACCTACTAAAGGCCGGCTTAGCCACCGCAAGCATTGGTCTGAGCTATTATATATGGCGATGAACAACCCCTACATGGCTGGAGTAGATTGTGTCTATACGACTTACACAGGCGAAAAAAAATACACCCAAGCATCTTGGGTTGATGTCACGGGCATGTCCGTGAATTTGAACTACTCAGGAAAGAAGTTAATCCTTTGTAGTATTTGCATTGGCACGACCGGCCATGCCAACGTGGGCTTTAGGTTCCTGGATGAGAATGGCATACTGCAGCCTATGCGCGCGAAGACGAACAACAGGGAGCCTGCGCATTTCTCCGTAGAGCCGCCACCGAATAGCCCTGAGAATCTTACGACTTGGACTTTTCATATGGTCACTAACTGTCATGGGAAGGTAAAGCTACAAATAAGAGTAGACGACTCAGGGAGCGTTTGCGTGAATAGCATAGAAAATCAAAGAGATACGGCTTATAACCATTTAACCATTAGCACTTTGACAGTGCTTAGTCTTTAAATATATGAATCCACATCAGAGGGAAACCCACCATGTTTATTACTTAACAGATAAGACTCTTGAGCATCGCGGCTGGCGTGATATTGGAATGTGGGTTGAAGTTGGAGGTCTTGCACTGATCATTTGTAGTATTAACTTTTCCCCAGCGTATCAATCTAATATAGGACTTAGATTAATAGATGAGAATAATGAGCCTTTGGCTCCCTTTAGGATATCGGCTAATAATCGAGAGCCTTCTCATTTCTCGGCGCAACCATATCGATATAGTTCCGAGGCGTTTTACGTGTTGACGTTTCAAATGGTGGTTAATTGTGAGTACGCTAAGCTACAACTTTTCCCAGATAGTAGGCTTAGCACCCGCACGGTTTTCATAAATAAATTACCTAACAACCCCAATGAAACTTGGAATCATAAAACCATTTCTACTATAACAGCCATACCACTAGTTCCGCATTACCAAGGCGGGGCGAATACTATCTTTACTTATCCCCAGTCGAGAACACCCCGAGGGGCGGCTGACGACGATAAGCCCGACATAACATACGAGGATAAGATTAAGCCTTCATCTTCTTCAGGAGTACCACCCCAATAGCGACTACGAGGATCCAAATGTTATTTCCAACGAACTTCAACAGTTCACCGCCGGCCCTAAGTGCCAGGCTAAGAACGCTACCAAGCAGCCCAGGAAGACCGGCTGCCATCTTTTTTCCCAAGTCCGTCAGCCCATTGCCTAATTTCTTTACGCCCGCGCCCGTAGCCTTAAGCGTGGACAAGATCACGCCTACTACGCTCGAAATAGCGATCGCAAATGCCAGCGGCACGCCATACTTCAAAAGGGCTCTTTTTATCTTTTCCTTGGTGGTAAGCCCCAGCTCCTTTTCCTTACCTTCTATTTGCGTTTGTAATTCCGCCAGTCTTTCCTGAAGGGTTTCTATTTCCTTTTGGGCTGCCTCCCTTTCTTCTTCAGGGCGAGTTTGATCTTCGATTATTTCCCGTTGTCGATCTATTTCGTACTCCAAGTCTTCGACGGCCTGTTGAAGTTGCCGCATTTGTTCCTCCGCCACTGCCTTGTCCAGCATTACTTGCCTTTCTCTGTCAACAGACTCCATTAATTCTTGTCCTAAGCGCTGTAGTTCCGTGTCTTTTCCTGCCGCTTCATTCAAAGCAGCCTTTAACTTATTCCTTGCGTCGCTTTTTTCGTCCAATGCCTTAGAAAGTCTATTCCTAAAGTCTACGATTTCGTCTGCATGGCTTTTAGTAGTTAGTTCATTTTGTTTAATGAATTCGTCTTCCAATTCTCTTATACGTTCCTGCAATGCTATGTTATCCTCCTTAAAATCGTCAAGTAGCTTAGTGATACCGCCTTCTTCCTTGGTTACGTAGTCGAGTTGTCGCGTAAGGTCATCGATGGTTATGTTATTTCCTGTATTTCCTTCTTAAGTGCACTTATTCTCTGCAAGTAACTCATTGAGCCTCCGGCCGCATCGCTTTCTTCAAGTCGTTTAAGTTCTTCCTGGCACTCCTCTTGCAGTCTTATTGCGGATCTGAGGGCAACTTCGCTACCCGGCGGTGAAAGGCGACTAACAAAGGCCTCCCTGGCTACTTCTGTATCCCTTTGAGTCAAAGTGCTTAGCATCGTCAAGTTGGGCGTTCCAAGCGCATTTGTAACTCCTTTTGGAAGCTGGTTGTTAAGCAGGCTGGAATTCTTCCTTTGATACAGGTTGTACCATTTTTCCCTACCCGATTCTCTAACTTGGACCTGCCCTTTGTCTCCTATTTGGATGTCTAAGAGAGCCAGGTTTAGGCTTGGGAATCGCTCTCTTAGGTCCTCGATGAGGTCCGCCATTAAGTCCGACCGCACGCCAAGGGATTCCATTTCTAAGTATTCTGGAATGGGCGTGTGGGGGTTCTTAGACTTGAATTTATCTCTCAAAGAACGCATAGCATCGCGGGCCCTGACGCCATACTTACTACTTAATTTCTCAAAGAGACTTCGTCCGTCTACGTTGTCATTAGGAAGTAAAGACTCGTATTCTTCATCGTTAATGTCGACTTGGCCTTCTTCGGTAAGGGGATCAAAATCCGTTCCTTCTACTTCCATTATATATGATAAGCTCAAAGTTAAATCCCAACGCATTACCTAAGCAGGTTGGCGGGCTGAAAGCAGAACGCACCTTTCACCGGGTCACATTCACACCTTCTAGCGCTAAACCACGAGAAACCTTGTACGTGGGCGTTCCCCGCCTAACGGATAACCTAGTATTGGTTCCTGGCACCTTGGCGCTAAGGTTTGACCTAGCAATACAACCAAGCACAAAATTAGAAACTTACGTCGTCAATAACGCAGGCAGAAACCTCGTCTCTAAGATGAGAATCAAGTTTGCTGGGGAATCCCTTTTGGACTTAAATAGGTACGATCTGTATACCACCTATAAGGACATATGGTTAACGGCCTTCGACCGCGCACAAAGAATAGAGCAGGGAATTGGAAGCGTCATTCTTCGTAAGGTCCGCAGTGATACTAAGACACAACCTACGGATTCTGGTGACGCAACGGCAGTAGCAGACGCAAAGCGAATAAAGACCGCCTATGGTATTAAGTATGTCATACCGCTGGACTTTGAAGTGATTACGAATCACGGTGTGTATTATCCCAGACAGCTATCCGAGTTACAGTTTGAAGTAACCCTAGCGGATACCACAAACATCTTGCAGATGGACGCAGCTGGGACAGCACTTACCGGAAGTATTCATCCCTATTCCGTTACCAACTTAGAGCTACAGTACGAAACGGTATACAGCGAAGATTTAGCACGTAGTGCCGGTATGGAATACAGCTCCGGAAAGGCATTCCTTTACGACCACGTGGTGATGTATAAGACATTTAGCTTCTTGGATAAGACGGATGAGGTTATCAACCAAAGCATTAACCTCCCCCGAAGAAGTCTCACGGGGTTAATGCTGGTGTTTGCCAAACCCTATGAGGCCGGTAAGCGCGACTCCGAAGCCTTTCATAACCCCAACATTACTAACGTCGGCGTGAATATTAACGGGGTTCCAAACAAGGTCTACTCGCAGGGAATAAAACCTGAAGACGTCTACAGGGAGGCAAAGCGTAAGTTTGGTGATCAGATATCCCCCGCAGAATTCTTTAATGATAAGTATGCGCTGTGGATCGATATGCGCACCATTAACGACGAAGACCTACATGGTCAGGGTTTGCGTCTAGTAAATACGCAGGATGGCATAACGTTGGAGATCAAACGCACAAAGAACACCGATGCGCAGGATGCTGACAAGATAAACTGCTACATCTTCGTGGTGTCTGATGCGCAACTGAGCGTGGAAATGAACCAACTTAAAAGTGTTGCATATTAGGGTTAAATATTCCTTAGATATACAATGCTGCAAATATTTGAAAACAACGGTACGAAACTGCAATGCATAGTGCAAGGCGACAAGTTGTACTTTAAAGCGAAGTCCGTGGCGTTGGCGTTGGGTTACGTAAATTCCAGAAAAGCGGCGTCTGATCACGTATCAGAGGAAAATAAGGTACTTCTCAGGGCTTTAAAGGGTGTAACTCAGCGTGACACCCTTAACGCACAGCCCAATGCCGTGTATTTGACGGAGGAAGGTCTTTACGAATTGATATTCGGATCTGAAAAGGCTGAGGCTAAAAAGTTCAGGAAATGGGTGTTAGGTGACGTCCTTCCCACGCTAAGGAAAACCGGTAAGTATGAGATAGACAAGCGCTTTGACGGTCCAAACAAGTTGGTATTCAAAATAGAAAATGAGTTTGACCTGCATAAAAAGGTAGTGGACTACATCCGCAGGTTTATCCTAAGATACTTTTAGCACCCGGTCTAGGTGAACTGCAGGATTCGGTTGGCAAACGCATAAAGTGCTGGCAGAAAGGATATCAACGCGGCCAACCCGACTTAATGATCTTGAATGCGCACACACATTACTGTGGATTCTGCATAGAGCTAAAGACCCCAAAAGGCAACGGCAGGTTATCTGAAGATCAGCAACTGCTCTTACAGAGGTATGAAGAAAACGGCTATAAGGTGCTCATAAGCAGCGACTACGATGTCATTTGCAGGGAGATCACTGCGTATGCTGAACACCTACGAATTCCCTGCAGGTGGTGTTGTAAGGTCTTTAAAACCTCGGAGACTTTGGCAACACACTTAAAGATATTTCATAGAATATATGGACAAGGATAAATTTAACGAGTTAAAGTTCATACAAACACACTGGAGGGATTTGCAGGTGGGGGAGATTTACGAGATAAAGAATTATGTGGTCTTTGAAGACTTGGACCGCCTGCGCTTGGTCTTAAAGAATAAAAAAAGAACATACACCCTTTGGGCGCCTGATAGGATAAGGTACGCCATCGAAGGGCAGGACGTTACCCATGTTATGAGTCATGGTAAGAGGGATGGCAGGTGGGTATTTGACGTGGTTAATTGGGAGCCGGAGAGTCCTCTGCATTCATAAGGACGTCTAATAGGGTCCGCTGCGCTTTAGGATCCGCGGAGCACCAATGCCCCACAAAGGATTCTTCCAGGAATACCTTGCCGCAATGAAGGCAGGCGTATTTTTTACGCGGCGTAATGCAATCGGCTGGTAGTTCGCACGTAATACAGTCCATATATTGAAAGGGTGATTAGGAATCCTCCTAAGAAGGCTGCTGCGTAGGCTAGCATATACCTTTAAAGGGGGTCCTTATTTTTATTTATTATTATTCATTATTCTTAATAATAATAAATAAAAATGGGATTTGAGACTCTTTGCACAAACCCCATTCTAAAAGGGCCTCAGAATGTTGAGTATAAGGTTGTTATATTGTTAAGGACGTTTATTTGTTAAGACAGTTGAAGATATGTTCCTCTTCTCTGATGCAACCACAGCGGTCGCACTCTTGCCTCCAATACTCCCTTTTAGTCCACGGAACGCCTTCGGCGCGTTCGAAAGAGGGGAAAGTACGGACTATCTTCTTATGGTAATCTATGCGATTCCTTAAATAATCCTCTTTATGCGGGCAGCGACTCATCATATCCGCACATTGGTAGCAATCCACGCCTTCCAAGTCATAGCTCCCAAAGAGAACCCGATAGTTGACTTCATGTGTTTTCCGATGCGTTTGTAAACGTTGACGACTGCTTAGTATCTTATTACAGAAACTACACTGTCTGCTTTGTTCACAGACGCCCCTTTTCAGGTGCTCGGAGGTGTTAGGAAATTCCTTATTACAGCCCTTACAAAGCCCACAAATGCGTTTGTCTTGATGTTGTCGCATCTTTTGAACGGTACTGAATTCTTTACCACAATCCTTACAAACTTTACTAATTGGTTTCTTTGTGCAAACGCCACGACGAACGTGGTATTGTAGTCTTTGCTTGGTGCTGAACACCTTTTTACACATTGAACAGTTCATTTATACTTAAGTGTACCTTAACCACAATATAACGTATTTTTAACTTTATTGTTAACATTATGAAGTGTCTTTTAAAATAGGTCTGCAGGAGCATACAGCTGCGTTTAAAAGATGTCTTAGAATGTTAAAGATAAGGTTGTTAAATTGTTAAGGATGTGTGCGTATGCTGTTTAAAAGATGTCTTAGAATGTTAAGTATAAGGTTGTTATATTGTTAAAGATATATGCATGTGTCGTTTAAACAGCACTTCAGAATGTTAAAGATATACATATGAGTCATTTAAAAGACACCTAAGAATGTTGAGTATAAGGTTGTTAAATTGTTAAGGATGTGTGCATGAGTCGTTTGAAAGACACCTCAGAATGTTAAAGATAAGGTTATCATATTGTTAAGTATGTCTGCACGTGCTGCTTAAAAGACACCTAAGAATGTTAAGCGTATGGTTATCATATTGTTAAAGACTATTATCTTTTTTTTTTTAAGAAAAGAAATATCCTTATTCTTAGGTATCTTCTTAAAAAAAGAAATAATAGTCCTTAACAATTTAACAACCTTATCTTTAACATTCTGAGGTGTCTTTTAAATGACTTACACAATTTACATAGGATATCGCGCATGAGTCATTTAAAAGATGTCTTAGAATGTTAAGTATAAGGTTGTTAAGACTACTATTTTAAGAGATGTCTCAGAATAAGGTTTGCGTAAATCCCATTCTTAATGAAAACAGCACATCCTTAACAATTTAACAACCTTATCTTTAACATTCTGAAGTGTCTTTTAAACAGCATACGCACACATCTTTAACAATTTAACAACCATACACTCAACATTCTGAAGTGTCTTTTAAACGACTCATGCAGTATGTCTTTAACAATCTAACAACCTTATCTTTAACATTCTAAGACATCTTTTAAACGACTCATGCATTATGTCTTTAACAATTTAACAACCTTATACTCAACATTCTAAGACATCTTTTAAAGCAGCATACACACATCCTTAACAATTTAACAACCTTATCTTTAACATTCTTAGGTGTCTTTTAAACAGCATACGCACACATCCTTAACAATTTAACAACCTTATCTTTAACATCCTAAGGTGTCTTTTAAACGGCTCTACAGCGGATATCGCATAAAGTCCTTAACGCTTTCTTTTGCCCAACCGGCCATCGTCAACAAGGCACCAAACCTCTCCGCGCGCTTCAGACCGCACATTTCATCGTACAATTCCTGCACGCGCTCCCGCAGCCGATCGATCTCCTCCCTTTGCATTTCTATGGTGTCTCTTTTATCTTTTGCGTCGCCGGCAATCCTTCTTACTGCGTCCACTGGGTCCATCGTATATATAATGGATCCGAACCATATTCCCTGCAATGCTCTGATCGTAGGACCCACCGGCTGCGGCAAAACGCAGTTCGTGGTGGAGCAGCTATTAGGACCCTTTAGATACCGTTTCGACTACATAGTGTTATTATGTCCCACCTATGTGAATAACCGCACCTGGGAAGGCATAGGAGTGAAAGATGACGACTTCTTCGTAGATATCTTAGACCCTAATGAGTTATCCAGCCATTTGAAGTTCTGGCATAAGCAATTCCCCAAGGATACACAGACACTCCTCATACTGGATGACATCGCCTGCGGGGACGACGTAAAAAGACGCACTTCCGAATTAGTGAAGCTTGCTTTCAGCGGCAGACATGACAATATCAGCGTTTGGTTGCTCTCGCAGCAGCTTACCAGCGTCTCTAAGCCCTTCAGGGAAAACATAGGTTCACTTGTCGTATTTATACGCCCAGTCGGAGTGACCTGGAAACCATCTTAAGCGACTACGGCGGTGAGATAAGCAAGGAACAGTTACACGAATACATGCGGCATTTAAAGACGCACCAACATTCCAAGATGATCTTCTCTTTGAGGTTTCCGTATTCCGTTAACATATATGGATATTGAGCAGCTCTTAGATGAAGTCCCCACACAGCTAGATGAAAGTAACCTTAAGAACAACTTAACGTCCTGGTGTCTTCTGGGAAGTGTAAAGAAATGATAGGTAAGGGAACTTACCCATGAGCAGGTAATAAGTTGTCAGAAGAGGAAGTCAAGAAATTCCATAAAAGGTATGAGGCTGCCCTTGCAAGCAAGACCACGGACGCCGTAGCAGACTCCGCTATCCGACTTGCCACTAAATTACTTGGACTTGCACTGCCCATAGACGACGTGGAGCAACTGCGGAAGGACATACGAGATGACTATGTCATATCCCAAGAACTTAAGATAACCTGCGGCTGGTTGTCTTTGAAGTGCGGTAAGTTAATGGCAGTCGCCTCTGTGGCTTTGCACGTAGCTCAGCACGTCGACTTGAAGGAGGTACTGGTGTCTTGGAAGGACTTCAAGAATGACAGAGAAGTCGAAAGGTCTTCCAGGCCAAGGGCACTTGCTGAGG
>WHPX01001474.1:0-202161 GCA_011057435.1 Actinia equina
CTACCCTAAACACCTAACCCTAACCCTTAACCCGAACCCGACCTAACCGAACCCTCACCCTAACCCTAACCCTAATAATCACATAACCTAAAACCCGAACCCGACCCTGAACCCCGAACCCTAACCCGAAACACCGAACACTCTAACCCTAACCCGAACCACGAAACCCGACCCGAAACCCGAACCCGAACCCCGAAACCCCAACCCGAAACCCGAACCCGAACCGAAACCCTAACCCGAAACCTAACCCGAAACCCTAACCCGAACCCTAACCCAACCCGAAACCGAAGAACCCGAACCTAACCCGAACCCAACCCGAACCCGAACCCGCACCCGAACCCTAAAACCCGAACCCGAACCCGAACCCGAAACCCGAACACCCTAACCCGAACCCAACCCGAACCGAACCCGAACCCGAAACCCGACCCGAACCCGACCCGACACCCGAACCCGAACCCGAAACCGAACCCTAAACCCGAACCCACACCCAACCCGACCCCGAACCTACCCCTAACCAAACCCGAACCCGAACCCGAACCCGAACCCGACCCAACCCGAACCCGAACCCTAACCCGAACCCACCCTGACCACCCGAACCGAACCCGAACCCGACACCCTAACCCTAACCCTAACCCAACCCCGAACCCGAACCCGAACCCGAACCCTAAACCCAACCCGAACCCGAACCCGAAACCCGAAAACCCTGAACCCGAACCCGAACCCTAAACCCGAACGCCGAACCCGAACCCGAAACCCTAAACCCGAACCCGAACCCGAAACCCGACCCGAACCGAACCGAACCCAACCCGACCCAAGAACCCTAACCCGAACCGAACCCGAACCCGAACCCGAACCACGAACCCAGGCCCGAACCCGAACCCAACCCGAACCCGAACCCGAAAACCCTAAAACCCGACCCGAACCCCCCGAACCGAACCCGAACCCGAACCCGAACCCAACCCCGAAACCCGAACCCTACCCGGGACCCGAACCCTAACCCGAACCCCGAACCCGAACCCGAAACCCGCACCCGAACCCAGAACCAAACCCGAACCCGAACCCGAACCCTAACCCGAACCCGAAACCCAACCCGACCCGAACCCGACCCCGAACCCGAACCCTAACCCGAACCCGAACCCGAACCCATACCCGAACCCAAGAACCCGAACCGAACCCGAACCCAACCCGAAACCCAACCCTAACCCTAACCCGAACCCGAACCCGAACCCGAAACCCAACCCGACCCGACCCAACCCGAAAGACCCGAACCCAAACCCGCACCCCGACCCCGAACCCGACCCGAACCCGAACCCGAACCCTAACCCGAACCCGAAACCCGAACCCGAACCCCAAACCCCGAACCCGACACCCGAACCCGCCACCGAAACCCGAACCCTAACCCGAACCCAAACCCGAACCGAACCCCGAACCCGAACCCAACCCGAAACCGCAACCGACCCCAACCCGAACCCGAACCGAACCCGACCCGAACCACGAACCCGAACCCGAACCCGAACCGCGAAACCCGAACCAACCCGACCGAAACCCAAACCCAACCCGACACGAACCGAACCCTAACCAACCCCGAACCCGAAACCCTAAAACCCGAACCCGAAACCCGAAACCCGCCCGAAACCCACCTAACCCGAACCCGAACCCCCGAAAAACCCGAACCCGAAACCCGAACCGAACCCGAAACCCGAACCGCACCCAACCCGAACCCAACCCACCCCGACCCGAAACCCGAAACCCTAACCCCGAACCCACCCGAAACCCGAACCCAACCCGAACCGACCCATACCCCCAAAACCCGAACCCGACGTCCGAACCCAAACCCGACCCGAACCCCGAACCAGAAACCCGCACCCGAACCCGAACCCGAACCCGACCCCGAAACCCGAACCCGAAACCCGAACCCAACCCGAAACCCGAACCTAAACCCTATAGAACCCGAACCGAACCCCGACCGAACCCGAACCCTAAACCCGAACCGAACCCTAACCCGAACACCGAACCCGAAACCCGAACGCCGCACCCGAACCCGAAACCCGAAACCCGAAACCCGAAACCCGAACCCAAAACCCAACCGCGAACCGAACCCGAACCCGAACCGAAACCCGAACCCGAACCGAACCGACCCGAACCCGAAACCCCGGAAACCCGAACCCGAACCCTGAACCTCGACCCGAACCCTAACCCTAACCCAACCGAACCTAACCCGAAACAACCCGAACCCGAACCCGAAACCCGAACCCGACCCCGAACCCGAACCCGAACCCAACCCGCACCCGAACCCGAACCCGAACCCGAACCCGAACCGAAACGCCGACCCAACCCGAACCCGAACCCGAACCCGAACCCCGACCCGACCGAACCCGACCCGAACCCCAACCCGAACCGAAACCCGAACCCGAACCCGAACCCTAACCCCGAAAACCCGAACCCGACCCGAACCCGAAACCGAACCCGAACCCGATACCCGAAACCCGAACCCCGAACCCGAACCCGAACCCGCCCCGAACCCAACCCGAACCCGACCCGAAACCCTAACCCTAACCCTAACCCGAAACCCGAACCCTAACCTACCCGAACCCGAACGCGAACCCGAACCGAACCCAAACCCGAACCCGAAACCGTAACCCGAACCCGAACCCGAACCCGAACCGAACCCGAACCGAAACCCGAAACCCGAACCCGAACCCGAACCCGAACCAGCCGAACCGAAACCGAACCCGAACCCGAAAACCCGACCCGAACCCGAAACCCCGAACCCCGAACCCAAACCGAAACCGAACCCAAACCGAAACCCCGAACCCGAACCCGAAACCCGAACCGAACCCGAACCAACCCGAACCCGAACCCGAACCCGAACCCGAACCCGAACCCAAACCGAACCTAACCCGAACCCGCACCCTAAACCAACCCGAACCCGAACCGAACCCGAACCCGAAAACCCGAACCCGACCCGAACCCCCCAACCCGAACCCGAACCGAAAACCCGAACCCGAACCCGAACCCTAACCCTCACCCCGAACCCGACCCACACCCGAACCCAACCCGAACCGAAACCCGAAACCCGAACCCGAACCCAACCCGAACCCGAACCCGAACCCGACCCCGAACCCCCCGAACCCGAACCCGAACCCGAACCCGAACCCGAAAACCCGAACCCGAAAACCCGAACCACCCGAACCCGCGAACCCCGAAACCCGCAAACCGAACCCGAAACCCGACCCTAAACCCGAAACCCGAACCCGAACCCTAACCCGAACCCGACCGCAACCCAACCCGAACCCGAACCACGAACCCGAACCCGAACCCGAACCCGACCCGAAAACCCCGAACCAACCCGACCCCGAACCCGAGAACCCAACCCGAACCCAAACCCGAACCCGAACCGAACCCAACCCGAAACCCGAACCGAACCCGAACCCGAACCCGAACCCGAACCCAACGAACCCGAAACCCGAAAACCCCGAACCCGAACCCCGGAACCCGAACCCGAACCCGAACCCGAACCGAAAACCCGAACCCAAACCTAACCCGACCCGACCCCGAACCCTAACCCGAACCCGAAAACCGAACCCGAACCGAACGAAACCCCAACCTCAACCCGCACCCAACCCTAAGGAACCGAACCCGAACCCGAACAACCCAACCAACCCAACCCGAACCCGAACCCGAACCCTCACCCGAAACCCGAACCCGATACCCGAACCCGACCCCTAACCCGAAACCCGAACCCAACCCTAACCCGAACCCAACCCGCACCGTAACCCGACCCGAACCCGAAACCCAACCCGAACCCCGAACCCGAACCCGAACCCGAACCCGAAACCGAAACCCGAACCCGAACCCAACCCCGAACCCGACCGAACCCGAACCCTAAAACCGAAACCCTAAAACCGAACCCCCGAACCGAACCCTAACCCAACCCGAAACCCAGAAACCCGAACGGCCGAACCGAACCCTCACCCTAACCCCGAACCCGAACCCGAACCCAACCCGGGAAAACCCCCCGAAACCCGAACCCGAACCCGAACCCAACCCGACCCCGACCCGAACACGCGCCCGAAACCCGAAACCCGACCCGACCCGAACCCCTAACCCGAGACCCGAACCCAACCCGCACCCGAACCCGACCGAACCCGAAACCCGAACCCGAACCCCAACCCGAACCCTAACCCGGAACCCGAACCCGAACCCGAACCCGAACCCGACCCGCACCCGAACCCGAACCCACAGAAACCCTAACCCGAACCCGAACCCGAACCCGAACCCGAAAACCCGAACCCGAACCCGACCCGAAACCCGAAACCCTAAACCCCGAACCCTAACCCGACAACCGAACCCGACCCGAACCGAAACCCGAACCCCAACCCGCCCCTCGAACCCGAACCCGAACACGAAAACCCGAAACCAACCCGAACCCGAACCCGAACCCGACCCGAACCCGAAACCCGAACCCTAACCCGATCACCCGACCCGAACCCGAACCCGAACCCGAACCGAAACCTGAACCGAACGCCGAAACCCGACCACCGAACCCGAACCCGAAAAACCCTAACCCGAACCCTACCCCGAACCCACCCGAACCCGAACCCGAACCCGAAACCCTAACCCGAACCCAACCCAACCCGAAACCCGAACCCGAAACCCGAACCCAACCCAACCCAGAACCGAAATCCCGACCCGAAACCCGAACCCGAACGAACCGAACCAGAATACCCGAACCCAAACCCCCGAACCCTAACCCGAACCCGAACCCTAAACCCGAACCCGAAACCCGAACCAAACCCCGAACCCGAACCCGACCCCGAACCCGACCCCGACCCGACCCCGACCCGAACACCGAACCCGAACCCGAACCCTAACAACCCGAACCCGAACCCGAAAACCCAACCCAACCCGAACCCGAACCCGAACCCCAACCCTAAAACCCGAACCCGACCCGAACCCGAACCCGAACCCCGAACCCCGAACCCGAACCGAGACCCGAACCCGAACCCGAACCCGCACCCGAACCCCACACGAAACGAACCCGAACCAACCCAACCCCGAACCCGAACCCGAACCGACACCCGAACCGAACCCGAACCCGAACCCGAAACCCGCAAACCGACCCCAACCCGAACCCAAACCCGAACCCGAACCCAACCCTGACCCGAACCCGAACCGAACCCGACCCGAACCCGAACCCGAACCCTACCCGAACACCGAACGCCGAACCCGTCCCCGAACCCGAACCGAAACTCCGAACCCGAAACCCGAAAACCCGAACCCGACCCGGAACCCAACCCGAACCCGAACCCAACCCCGAACCCGAAACACCGAAACCCGAACCCGAACCCCGAACCCGACCACTAACCCCGCCCACGGACCCGAACCCGAACCCGAAACCCGAACCCGAACCCGGGGAACCCGAACCCGAACCCGAACCGAACCCGACCGAACCCGAAACGATCCCGCACCCGAACCCGAACCCGAACCCGAAACCCTACCCGAAACCAACCCGAACCCCGAACCCGAACCCGAACCCGAACCCGAACCCTAACCCTAACCTAACCCTAAACCCTAAACCCGAAACCCTAACCCAACCAACCCTACCTCTACCCCTAACCCTAACCCTAACCCTAAAACTAACCCTAACTCGGGTTAGGGTTAGGGTTAGGGTAGGGTTAGGGTTAGGGATGACTTTAGGGATTTTTTTGCACCTTGTACAACCCTAACTTAGGTTTTGAAAAATCGAAAAAACCCTAAAGTATGGTTGGTTTAGGGTTTGAATTTTAGGAGTTTTTTTTAACTTTTACAACCCTAACTTAGGTTTTTGATTTGTCAAAACCTAAAAGGGTTGTGTAGGTGTGATTTTAGGGTTTTTTTTCAATTTTTTACCACCCTAACTTATTTTTGAAAAAATCAAAACCCTAAAGGGGTTGTGTTTTAGGGTTTGATTTTAGAAGTTTTTTCCAACTTTTTAGGGTTTAGGTTAGGGTTAGAGTAAGTTTTTAAGTGCTAACCCTAAGTTTGACCCTAAGGGAAATCCGGTTTACTTTTGATTGACAGGTGTCACTCTTACTGTTTATGTAGTACGCATGTTGGCCATTATGTCGTATAAGTATGAATGACATTTGATTAATACCCACGGAGATAGAGCACCTCAAATGAAGGGTTTCTGGTCGTGGCACAGAAAATTTTACCTATTTCTCATATAAGGCCAAGTACCAAACATGGGAATCTGGTTATCCATAGTTTATATTAATTCTATTGCCCTCGTCTCATAAGTAGCGATAGCCCACTATCTGGAGCACACGTCCAGCAAGTTTGAGTGACATGCGATTAGTATCCATGGAGATAGGGCTTGTCAAATTCACATACATTTCTTATATAAGGCCAAGTACCAGGTGAACACCCTACCAGGGAATATGGTCAACTTGATACTGTGTTCATACTTCTATGCTATGGGCTTAGCACACCGTCTGGAGCACACGTCCATCAAGTTTGAGTGACATCCGATCGGTATCCATGGAGATAGGGCTTGTCAAATTTTAAGGGTTCTCCACATACATTTCTTATATAAGGCCAAGTACCAGGTGAACACCCTACCAGGGAATGTGGTCAACTTGATACTGTGTTCAAACATCTATGGCATAGGCATAGCTGTTCGTCTGGAGCACACGTCTACGAAGTTTGAGTGACATCCGATCAGTATCCATGGAGATAGGGCTTGTCCAATTTACATACATTTCTTATATAAGGTCAAGTATAGAGTGAATACCAAACATGGGAATCTGGTTATCCATAGTTTATATTAATCCTATCGCTCTGATCTTATAGATAGTGATAGCTCTGCGTCCAGTGCACACGTCTACGAAGTTTGAGTGACATCTGATCAGTATCCATGGAGATAGGGCTTGTCCAATTTACATACATTTCTTATATAAGATCAAGTATAGAGTGAATACCAAACATGGGAATCTGGTTATCCATAGTTTGTATTAATGCTACTGCTCTGATCTTATAGATAATGATAGCCCACAGTCTGGAGCACATGTCTTCCAAGTTTGAATGACATCCGATCAGTATCCATGGAGATAGGGCTTGTCCAAGTTACATACATTTCTTATATAAGGTCAAGTATAGAGTGAATACCAAACATGGGAATCTGGTTATCCATAGTTTATATTAATCCTATTGCTCTGATATTATAAATAGGCATAGCTCTGCGTCTGGACCACAGGTCCAGCAAGTTGGAGTGACATCCGATCAGTATCCATGGAGATAGGGCTTCTCAAAGTTTAAGGGTTCTCGACATACATGTCTTATATAAAGCCAAGTACCAAATGAACACCCTACCAGGGAATGTGGTCAAATCGATACTGTGTTCATACTTCTACGCTATGGTGATAGCTCACGGTCTGGAGCACACGTCCAGCAAGTTTGAGTGACATCGGATCAGTATCCATGGAGATAGGGCTTCTCAAACTTACATACATTTCTTATATGAGGCCAAGTACCAAATGAACACCCTACCAAGGAATGTGGTCAACTCGATATTGTGTTCATACTTCTACGCTATGGTGATAGCTCACGGTCTGGAGCACACGTCCAGCAAGTGTGAGTGACATCGGATCAGTATCCATGGAGATAGGGCTTCTCAAATTTTAAGGGTTCTCGACATGGTCCATTCTGGGCCATTTTGTGTCCCCTATTTCTCTGTAAGTACTTGACCTGTGACCTCCATTCTTGCTACAGCTGTAGTCCTTTACTTGGTCTATGCCGTGCACTATTCAGTGTGCCCGTACCCATCAACCTCGCTGAGCTACGAGCCTTCTATGGTGAGGGTTTTAGACTTGGCACTTTGAAAATTTTCATATATGTCTTATATAAGGCCAAGTATAGAGTGAATACGAAAGTTGGGAATCTGGTTATCCATAGGTTATATTGATCCTAGTGCTCTGATATCATAGATTGTGATAGCTCTTGGTGTGGAGCATAGGTCCAGCAAGTTTGAGTGACATCCGATCAGTATCCATGGAGATAGGGCTTGTCGAAGTTTAAGGGTTCTCCACATACGTCTTATATAAGGCCAAGTACCAGGTGAACACCCTACCAGGGAATGTGGTCAACTCGATACTGTGTTCATACTGCTATGCTATAGTGATAGCACACCGTCTGAAGCACACGTCCAGCAAGTTTGAGTGACATCCGATCAGTATCCATGGAGATAGGGCTTTTCAAAGTTTAAGGGTTCTCCACATACATTTCTTATATAAGGCCAAGTACCAGGTGAACACCCTACCAGGGAATGTGGTCAACTCGATACTGTGTTCATACTTCTATGTTATAAGGACAGCTCAGTATCTGGAGCACATGTCCAGCAAGTTTGAGTGACATCCGATCAGTTACCATGGAGATAGGGTTTGTCAAACTTACATACATTTCCTATATAAGGCCAAGTACCAAGTGAACACCCTACCAGGGAATGTGGTCAACTCGATACTGTGTTCATTCTTCTATGCTAAAGTGATAGCTCTTGCTGTGGAGCACATGTCCAGCAAGTTGGAGTGACATCCCATCAGTATCCATGGAGATAGAGCTTCTCAAAGTTTAAGGGTTCTCGAACCCTAAACCCTAAAAGGGTTAGGGTGATGGTACGACTTTAGGGTGTTTTTAGCACTTTTTACAACCCTAACTGAGGTTGTTGAATTTTTCTAAACCCTAAAAGGGTTAGGGTGAGGGTTCGACTTTAGGGTGTTTTTTGCACTTTTTACAACCGTAAGTGAGGTTGTTGAATTTTCCTGAAGCCTAAAAGGGTTCGACTTTAGGGTGTTTTTAGCACTTTTTACAACCCTAACTGAGGTTGTTGAATTTCACTAAACCCTATAAGGGTTGAGGTTTAGGGTACGACTTTAGGGTGTTTTTGGCCTTTTTTACAACCCTAACTGAGGTTGTTGAAATTCACTAAACCCTAAAAGGGTTAAGATGAGGGTACGACTTTAAGGTGTTTTTTTCACTTTTCACAACCCTAACTGAGGTTGTTGAGCGTTGACGATGTGCTAGAAGGAGAAAGCGGATTCATTGCAAGCCGTGTGTTAATCATTGGATTAGAGACTTTATCTCTTATAGGGGAAGCCTGGGAGTGGATGAACAAACAATGAATGGTGAAATTGAAACGAAGAACGCAGCTCACATGTAGAACAATACGCATTGTTCACCATAATCCATGCTTTTTTGTTTTCGTTGTGTAATCCGAATCCTAGCCTCACTCTACCAGCGGACACCGACCCAGTTCGTCATAACGCGTACGTATTGTCTGGACCTGACCTCTTATCAGTTGGATCGCAAGCCGTTGACGATTCAATGCTATATAGAGACGTTATTCAAAACATGGGAATGTGGTAACGTGATACTTTTATCGAGTTATTCATAACGTGTATTCAATCCTGTACTCTGGACTCTACTACGTAGCAGTAGGATCGACAGCCTTTGCATATTCAATGCTAGATATAGACGTTATTCAAAACATGGGAATGTGGTAACGGGATACTATTACGGATCAATGATATTCGACAGTCATCCAAACAGAGGAAAGCGGTAACGTGATACCTTTATAGAGTTATTCATGGTTCATCTCGTGGCCTTTTCTCTGGACATTACTACGTAGCAGTAGGATCGACAGTAGCTAAATAAGACATGAACTAGAGACGTTATTCAAAACATGGGAATGTGGTAAGGTTTTACTTTTATCGAGTTATTCATAACGTGTAGTAAATCCTGTACTCTGGACAGTACTACGTAGAAGTAGGATCGACAGCCTTTGCATATTCAATGCTATATAGAGACGTTATTCAAAACATGGGAATGTGGTAACGTGATACTTTTATCGAGTTATTCATAACGTGTATTCAATCCTGTACTCTGGACTCTACTACGTAGCAGTAGGATCGACAGTAGCTGAATGATAAATGAACTAGAGACGTTATTCAAAACATGGGAATGTGGTAACGTGATACTTTTATCGAGTTATTCATGGTTCATCTCGTGGCCTTTACTCTGGACATTACTACGTAGCAGTAGGATCGACAGTAGCTGAATGATAAATGAACTAGAGACGTTATTCAAAACATGGGAATGTGGTAACGTGATACTGATAGTGATCAATGTCATTCGACAACCATCAAATAGAATGGGGAGAGTGGAAGGCCTATACTCTGGAGGACTCCACCATTTCGTAGAGAATTTCCAGACGAAGCGAACGCACGGTCGTTGGATTCCGTGGAGTGAACGTGCGGTGTGTTATTTCAATTTCCGTCAAGGAAGGTATAGCGTGACATAGATGTAATAGTAATAACAGTTCTGATGGATCGCACTGGACTGCTTAGGGCCAAGTTTAGGATGAGCTGTAAGATACTAGATAGAAGTATCGGATTACCGCTTTCCCGAGCTCTAGGTAACTGCTATATCTCTTGTAATATCTAAGACTCTGCGCTGAAAATGCTACGAGATGTTCTCCAGAGTATACGCTTGATGATGGAGTAGAAATAACTACATAGAACTATGGGATTACCGCTTTGCCTAGTTTTAGAGAAGCTCAATATCTTAGCTAATATCCAACCACTTTCAGTCAAACTGCTACGAGATGTTCTCCAGAGTATACGCTTGATGATGAAGTAGAAAGAACTCAATAGAACTATTGGATTACCGCTTTCCTCTCGGTTCTAGGCAAATGCTATAGATCAGCTAGCATTCAACCCCTTTCAGTCAAAAAGCTACGACGTGCTATACAGAGTAAAGGCTCGAGGATGAAGTAGAAAGAACTCAATAGAACTATGGGATCACCGCTTTGCCTAGTTTTAGAGAAGCTCTATAGATCAGCGAATGTTCAACCACTTTCAGTCAAAATGCTCCGAGGTGTTGTGGAGAGTATACGCTTGATGATGAAGTAGAAAGAACTCAATAGAACTATGGGATTACCGCTTTGCCTAGTTTGAGAAGCTCTATAGATCAGCGAATGTTCAACCACTTTCAGTCAAAATGCTACAAGGTGTTGTGCAGAGTATACGCTTGATGATGAAGTAGAAAGAACTCAATAGAACTATGGGATTACCTCTTTGCCTAGTTTTAGAGAAGCTCTATAGATCAGCGAATGTTCAACCACTTTCAGTCAAAATGCTACGAGATGTTCTCCAGAGTATACGCTTGATGATGAAGTATAGATAGATACATAAGTAGAAAGCATAGGATTACCGCTTTCTTTAGTTCTAGGCAACTACTATATCTCAGCGAATGTTCAACCACTTTCAGTCAAAATGCTACGAGATGTTCTCCAGAGTATACGCTTGATGATGAAGTAGAGATATCTAAGTAGAATGATTGGATTACCGCTTTGCCTAGTTTTAGAGAAGCTCTATAGATCAGCGAATATTCAACACCCTGCACTCAAATCACTGCGACGTGCTATACAGAGTAAAGGCTCGAGGATGAAGTAGAAAGAACTACATAGAAGTAGGGGATGACCGCTTTGCCTAGTTTTAGAGAAGCTCTATAGATCAGCGAATATTCAACACCCTGCACTCAAATCACTGCGACGTGTTGTCCAGAGTAAAGGCTCGAGGATGAAGTAGAAATAACTACATAGAAGTAGGGGATTACCGCTTTGCCTAGTTTTAGAGAAGCTCTATATCTTAGCTAATATCCAACCACTTTCAGTCAAACTGCTACGAGATGTTCTCCAGAGTATACGCTTGATGATGAAGTAGAAAGAACTACGTAGAAGTAGGGGATGACCGCTTTGCCTAGTTTTAGAGAAGCTCTATAGATCAGCGAATATTCAACACCCTGCACTCAAATCACTGCGACGTGTTGTCCAGAGTATACGCTCGATGATGTGCTATGAGGAACTCAATAGAAGTATGGGATTACCGCCTTCCCCAGTTCGAGAGGACATCTATAGATCAGCCAATAATGAAGGGCTTCTGATGAAACGGGTACGAAGGGTTAGGTTTAGGGTAAGCTTTAGGATGATTTATAGAACCCTAAACAATACTGCCGGCTTCCCCTGTTTTAGAATCACATGGATCTTATATCTTATATCTCATATAGATAGTACTCTATACACTGGATCATGACTGAACAGCAATGGAAGACTTTGTTTGGTAGTGATGAAGTGCTATGCTAGTAGCCACACCTCAATACAATTCCAATTCTATTTTATTTTATGAACATGTATCCTATCTTATAGATAGTACTATAGATGTTATGCTTTTGATACTAGATATAAATAGGAAATCAATATTCATTAAAGTATAGCATGAAATGGGAATGATATTCATAGGGGGGACTACGCCATGGCAGACCGGTTAGGGTGAGGGTGAAGGATGGGGTCAGGTTTTAGTTTTTTATGATGAAAACAATAATCACCTATGCAGTGAATAAGTCTATGGTAGGATGATCTAAGGGAAGGAATCAAAGTACTGTGTGGCAAAGTTCATTGTTCACACACAATAAATACAACTATACAAATTAGATTTCACAAGATGAAATAAAAGAAGGTTTGTTATTAAATAAATAAATAAATATATATATATATATACTTTGTATTTCATACCTCTAAAATAATTATAGCTGGATTAGAAGGGTCAAGTAATGGTAATACACTTTGATGCAAACATTGTAACATAGGTGTTTTGACCTTATGCAATAATGCCTATTATTATTATTAGTAGTAGTAGTAGTATTCTCAATATTATTATTATTACTTTGCCTATCTGTTGTTGCTGTTTGTGCTCGCCTAGTTCAAGACTCCAAAGGGATTCAAACAACAACAATAAATACCACTGCAAATTAGAAATCCCAAGAGGACATTATATAAGGTTTGTTTATATATTATATACTTGGTATTATATACTTGAAACTAGTTATTCTTAGAAGGGTCAAGTTCATGTGAATACGCTTGGATGTAAACAGTGGAACCCAGGTATTGTTTTTACCTTATGCAATAAAGACCTATTCTTATTATTATTAGTAGTAGTAGTATTGTTATCATTATTATCATTGTTATCTTTGCCTATCTGTTGTTCTTTGTGCTCGCCTAAAACTTGATCTAAAGTCAATAGAAACAACAACAACATCGAGCGAATCTATAATAAATCACTGCTGTTAAAAATACATCAAGGACCGGTAATAAAAGCCAGCTAGATCATAAGTCTTTGAAATAGAAATAGTATCTAGAACTACTCACGATAAATAAACAACACTTTAAACATCGAACTCAAGTCGTGTAGACTTCAAAGTATATATTGAATTCATTGGGGTTCACAGTTCTGCTCGTGCTTGCTTTTGTTTATTATTATTATTATTATTATCTTGGCCTAGTTGTTGTTGTTATTGTTTGTGCTCGCCTAAAGTCATTGAAACCACGACACCATCGAGCGAATCACTGCTGTAGAGAGGTATCTTGGAATAAATATCATATCTTGTAATGTTCAAAGTAGATTGAATTGTTGTTGTTGCTCGAGCGTGTTTGTTTTCGCCGCTTCCAATGAACTGCAAAGTAACGGCAGCGAGCTGTTCACCGATCAAAGAAGCTTTATGTCTTATTGATCGAGCTGTTGTGGACGGCTTCAACTCTGCTCGTAAGCCTTCGCATCGATCTACTGTTTATCGAAGCAGAATTCAGACCTTTGTTGCCGTAACTTGTTCCTTGTTTACAATAAATAACACTTCAAACCTCTAACTAAAGTCTAGTCTTTCCTTTACACGTATATCCTTTACACGTATATTGAATAGTGTTGTTCAGCTGGCTGGCTGTTGAGAGAATTAAGAAGCTTGAGATCACATCGACTGAGCTGTTGTGGACGGCCTAGCGAGCTTCGAAGTCTTCGCTTCGATCGGCCGTGGATCGAAGCAGAATTCAGTCCTTTCTTGCCGTAACTTGTTCGTGTAGTTTCGAAGCGGTAAAGCCGTCGAAAGTCGATCAATGAGCGCCCTTTCATCTACTCAGTAGCGTGGAGAACATTGTAGGACAAACACTGAAGCCCAGAACAGTCTTCCCATCGAACTAAAGTCCTTGTTTTGAAGAATAAAGTCCTCTTATTCAGCGATTGTTATTGCTGGCTCGAACTACTTGAGCGCTAAAAATAGTAGAGCCAGACACCGCTAATCGGTTTGGCGCGACAAACCCAACTCGCTGCCTTTTAGATAGAGAGAGACACGTGAGAGTACGTGATCTCAGGCACGTCACTAGGCCTGTTGTATAAACAGACAGATTGACGCGCGTGCTCAACCGTTTCAATGCATTTGGGCGCCAAACGAGGCGCTGCTGCCGTTCACTGCCTCCTTAACCACAGGCAACCCAACACCATGGCCCACGGGCATAGCGTCCCTTTAGATTACAACATTATTACTAAGTCTTTGGGCACCCTCCATCTAGCTCGTCCCACGAAGGTCACTACTTCACTAGACCTTCCAACTCTCCCTGAGAGTGCCCAAACACTGATCAAGCCACGAGGTTCGTCACTTCACTGGTAGCACCCGCCGATCCTATCCTATAAAACACCCCGAGTCATCATTGATTACCAAAAAAAAACTACACCCAACCCGTGCCACCAGCAGTGCGCCCAACACACTTCTTCGTGAGGGCCGAATTGCTACCGTCAACAGGCTTAATGATGCCCTAGAGTAACCTAATGGCTGATCCAAATTCCAACCCACGAGCTAACCGAACCAACGAACGAACGAGCTCGATCCAACCCTCTCATTATTATGCATACCTACACTCCTCCAACCTACTCCACACGCCATCTTGTTTACTGCTGCTGCAAAATACCCTTCAACACCACTCTACAACCCCACCAGGTAACCTAAGTTTGGTGTTATTCGATGCTTACAGTGTGCAAACACTCTTTCCACTATTTACTGCTCCATTATTCAAAACAATAGTCTTTGTATTATTCGCTAGTTGCACACTTTCAGTCTTTGTACTCTATTCAATAACCATTCTTATATTTATTTTACCTATAATTATCTTCTTTTTTGTATACTTGTATACTTTTTTATATAGCAATTCACTTCTTTTGTATAATAGTTCTATTGTGCTATATATTTAAAAGCATTTATAATCCCCTAAGGTCCTCCTAGAAAGTATTAGTCATGGTCAAAACATAATTCTTCACCCCTCATAGAAACATAAATAAATAGATACATAATACTGTTATCATCCTCATTGAGAATAACCTATTTCAAAAGTTTGCAGAAAAACAGGTTCAATAATTTCATTCAACCATAACTAGGATGCATGTTAATCATTATTCTTCATGCACATGAAATAAATACAATACATTTTTATATTCCAACCACAATACTTTTCAAGTTAGGTAGTATTTCAAATAAATTTCAATGCTTAAGGTTGGTTTTTGAATAATATACTGGCTACAGCCACTAGTCATTTAATGGTATCATTCTTTTGAGCATCATTTACACTCATTTCAGTTCAATATGAATACAGACACTTTTCACTAATACAATAATTATACATATATTATAATTCTTACTATGAAAAGCAACATAGGGCTGTTGGTAGAGTGCAAATGATGTAGCCGTCAAACACTGATAACTAAATAGTATAAATCCTATTAAAGTGCTAGTTCCATGTCTTATTTCTATCGCAAGCTAAGTGAAAGTGCTTCGGCTAATTCAACATACTACTTAAGTATTTCCGTATTTACTTATTATGTTTGCATATAACACTGTTGTGCTAAAACATCATAGGATGGAACAACACATTAATTAATAACCAATTCCTGTTCCCATCCAGGCCCGCCTACTGATTTACTTTCATATTAACCCATCGTTCTCATAGAAAAATTATGACAAATATGAAAGAAAAAATAACAGAAGAGAAGATTTAAATTACATTGAAAAGTAAAAATGAAATAATTATTTTGATTTGACTATAATTAAATTAAATATGAATATAAAATGACAAATATAAGTATAATATTGATAACATTTTAAACAATCACAAATTGTATAAAATAAAATGGAGTTTGAAAAAATAAATCAGGCAATCAGTGATGTTTCCAAATCACCATTTTGATTTGGTGAGTGAACCGCTGCTCTCTATATCTGCTGGATATGAGAAGGATGGAATTTCACGGAGGATTTTACTATGATAACACTGCGCCATGCGCTGGTTATCAAAATCAAATACAAATATTAATGCTTGTTTTTTCTTTTTTTTTTTTTTTTATCTTATTTTCTTTTTCTTGTTAATTTAATTAAGTTTTTTTTTCAACCTCAATCTTATTCTATTTTCTTTTTTTTTTATTTAATTTTTTCTCTACATGTATATATATATTTTCCTAATAAAGCCCTGGATGGACATTTCAGAGTTCAGATTTAGGATATTTCAAACTTCCGACTTAGGATATTTCAAGCTTGTTCGGCCTTCGCCATAGTACAAACTCATTGAATAAATGGACGAAGAAGTAGTTTCTTTCTAGACTCAGCTTTTTTGCCAAGTAAAAAAAATCTATTAAGCTTTGACTGGCACATCACAGCATGAAACAATCATAGCAACTGCAGAATGTGAAGAAAAACCCTCGAAGCACAGGAGAGAACCAACAAACAACTCCACTCACATACGATACTGTAACCTGCAAGGCTCGGCTCTAGCGAGAAGGAGGGTGATCCCCCCTTTTTACTATCTCCTCTCCTCCCATTCCCCCTCCCACTAGGGCCGGGCTACGCAGTGTCGCCAAGCAAAGCAATTTCAATTTTGGAATTTACTTATCACAATATCAAATCTGATGTTTCATCTCCGAAGTCTCACATTTAGACTTCAACTCTGAAGTATGAAATTATAAATCAATGAATGTCAGTGAAGTCATTGGAACCTGGATGTAACTATAAAGCCGGATGATTCTCTGTCCACAAGAATATGAAAAAAAAGCTTCTGTGAGTTTTGCAAAATGTAAACACAAGGCCGGGTGGTGCTGGCTGGAGTTTGAAGTCTGCATGAAGTCTGAAATGTCCCGCCAGGGCTTACGGATTTTTTTATTTCATTTTTCATTTTTAATTCACTTTTAATTACATGAAGTTCATTTTATTTGTTTTTATTTTCATAATTTCTAATTTTTATCTTTTTCAATATATAGCCTAATAGTTGCTGATAAACTAGTCATCCTAAGTATGAAAATTAATATTATTGTAATATTGATTTATTTGCATTATGAATAAATGTGATTTAAGATAATTACCTTAAATCAGTGATCTGAAGAGCACACTAAAAGCATAGTCAGGAAAGGTTAAGGTTCATAGCGGTGGATAGACCTTGCCATGAACATATAAAAGAAAAGACTGTGTTGTCTTATAAACAGCTTGTGTGCAACAAAATATCGGGTGAATATATATCTTACATTAATGATAATTATAATCTTTATTCACGTGTCAATATACTTTAGCATGAAATAATCTAATTGAGGACACAATATAATAATTATTAAAAAAAGAAAATATAAGAGTGTTCAATAAAATCCATATTAACATTAATATGTAAAAATTTAAATATCTCTAATCTATAAAATATCTTACTTAAGAACTACTACGAGAGTGTTGGTAAATATTAAATATAGTTGAACGGTTATTCGTAATAATGGCCATGTATACAATACCAGTAAATCAATATTAAACCAAAATAGTTTTAGGTAATCTTGTATAAATTTTAGAGTACTATGAAACAGCCAATTTTTATCTATCTTACTGGTAGGTTACCCTGGCAATTACTTCCCCGCTACGCCACGTGGAGGCTACCGTTCTTCGTAGCGGGCACGCCACTTACACAAAGACAGAAAAAACTTACTGATAGGTAAACCACACACAAAAAAGATACGCACGTGGAACAGAAACAGATATTAAACGGAAACACACATTTAAAAGGAATGCACATTTAACCGAGACACACATGCATCTAGCTTGGCTGTGGTACTGTCCAGGGGTTCCCTGTGAGATGAATACGATGTTATTATTACAATGGATAGAATGAAACTGTTATTTTATTCAATACATGTCATATATAGTATGACAACAACAGCAGAGGTTAAACAATAATGAAAGCAGCATTCGTTAAATCACAAACAGCATTATTGTTTACTTACATCTACAGAGTAGGGCTTCAAATCTATGGTTACTTTTTAGTGCTTGGCTGACACTTCACTGGTTAGCTTTTCTTGACTTATAAAATGATAAAATATAAACTTTCAGCTATGGGTAAGATAGATGAGTGTTGATGAATTTCAAACAAGAATAAATTAATCAAAGAGCAGTACCTAACGTTTTTGTTGATAACTATCAAGGTTTTAATCTGAAAAACACACTAAAAGAAAGTCAGTAAAAGACGCAAAACACATAAATCATATTTTATTTCTTCAAATTTTCCAGTCCATTCTCTCGAACCTGCTCAATTTGTCCAAAATGAAAATCAGTGTTGAAATTCAAAACATAAATTACATAAAAAATTGTTCCAAAAAATCTGTCAATAACCTTTTTTCATTAAATAATCATAAAGCTAAACATACCAAAGGCATTTATGTTTTGATACCCCTCTTATAAAATATAAAATGTCTACATCATAGTTCATCATTGCTACCATGCCCAAGTAAATAAGATCTCAGTCTACATCGTATCCTTCGAATGTGCTACCACATGCAACAAAGTACATTTCGTTATTCGTAATGCGCAACTGAAAAAACCATGTCCATCCGATCCTTCGAATATACCAGTTCAAAACAGTATGCATCGTGACCATTACCATATGTTATTTCAAAAAATTACGCTCCTTCATTTAAATAATCGCAGGTTTCTCCATATATTCCATGCATAATTAAATGAAATCATAATATACATCGTATCGATCGAATAAATTGTTGAAAGAGAATACTATACTATGTCGTGTGGAGGTTTCATTATGGGGAATAGGGAAAAATCGCAGCTTACCAAGTATCGTATAGATCGAATATATGCACATTACAGTTTTAGTTACATGTCGTTCATTACAAAAAAAGAAGTACGTCGAATCGGTCGAATATGCTGTAGCAAACCATAATACCATTCGCAATATATAGATGTTGGAATACATCGATTAAATATACTACACCTTCTCATTTACAATGCGCAACGAAATATTAATGAAATAGGCATCGTATTCTTCGAATATCCTAGTACAGATATTTCTAACTCGACAGTTAAAGTTTGTTAATGTCGTGCGGAGGTTTCATTATGGAGAAGGAAAAGAAATCGCAGTTCACTAAGTATCGTATGGGTCGAATATGGTGGACCTTATAAGCTTAAGTTACTTGTCGTGCGAAACAAAACATGAAGCACATGAAATCGGTCGAATATGATCGAGCAAACCATAATACCATGGCCACCTTGGCAATAGTGTACACTTTTTCATTTATATCATTTGAAGTAAATAGCAGTTTAATATACATCGTATTCATTGATTAAAGATATTATATCATTTTATATTTTATTTTTTTTAAATTATTTATCATTTATATCATTTGAAGTAAATAGCAGTTTAATATACATCGTATTTATTGATTACAGGTACTAAACCTTCTCGTTTACAATGCGCAATTAAATAATAATGAAATAGGCATCGTATTCTTCGAATATCCTGGTACAGATATTTGTAACTCAGATAAAGTTTGTTAAAGTCGTGCGGAGGTTTCATTATGGGGAATGAATCGAAATCGCAGCTCACTAAGTATCGTATCGATCGAATATGGTGGACCATATATTTGTAACTAAGATAAAGTTTGTTAATGTCGTGCGGAGGGTTTCATTATGGTGAATGAAAAGAAATCGCAGCTCACTAAGTATCGTATGGATCAAATATGGTGGACCATATATTTGTAACTCAGATAAAGTTTGTTAAAGTCGTGCGGAGGCTTCATTATGGGGAATGAATCGAAATCGCAGCTCACTAAGTATCGTATGCATCGAATATGGTGTACCATATATTTGTAACTCATTTAAAGTTTGTTAAAGTCGTGCGGAGGCTTCATTATGGGGAATGAATCGAAATCGCAACTCACTAAGTATCGTATGGATCGAATATGGTGGACCATATATTTGTAACTCAGATAAAGTTCGTTAAAGTCGTGCGGAGGTTTCATTATGGGGAATGAATCGAAATCGCAGCTCACTAAGTATCGTATGCATCGAATATGGTGGACCATATATTTGTAACTCATTCAAAGTTCGTTAAAGTCGTGCGGAGGTTTCATTATGGTGAATGAATCGAAATCGCAGCTCACTAAGTATCGTATGGGTCGAATATGGTGGACCATATATTTGTAACTCAGATAAAGTTTGTTAAAGTCGTGCGGAGGTTTCATTATGGGGAATGAATCGAAATCGCAGCTCACTAAGTATCGTATGGATCGAATATGGTGGACCATATATTTGTAACTCAGATAAAGTTTGTTAAAGTCGTGCGGAGGTTTCATTAAGGGGAATGAATCGAAATCGCAGCTCACTAAGTATCGTATGGATCGAATATGGTGGACCTTATAAGCTTCAGTTACATGTCGTGTGAAACAAAAAAAAGAAGTACATCAAATCGTTCGAATATGCTGAATAGGGAATTAAAATACAAAAAATGAGAATATTAGATCTAGGTTTGCCGAATTTAATCATAATAAAATGAGTTATAGTTATAAACTCAAATGACTTAAATTCCTTAATTAACTTAAGTTATAAAATATATTACTTCAAGGCTTAAACGAAAAATGTTCCGAGGGTTAACGAAAGATGAGGATGCTGGTCGAAAATAGGTAGAAGGAAAAATGATAGACTTACTTCTAGAATGCTTCCTTGGTCATTTGTGTCCTTGGTTCCTTGTCTTGCAGATTCCTTAAATTCCTTAATTAACTTAAGTTATAAAATATATTACTTCAAGGCTTAAAAGAAAAATGTTCCGAGTGTTAAACGAAAAATGAAGATACTGGTCGAAAATAGGTAGAAGGAAAAATGATAAACTTACTTCTGGAATGCCTCTTGATCATTTGTGTCCTTGGTTCGTTGCCTTGTTAATTCCTGGCGTTCATGATTCCATGAATCCTTGGTTTCTTCTCTTCTGGGTGTCTTTCCTCCATGGCTTGCTCCATCGTTGGCTATTTACTCTATATTTCCTACTTCACTGCCTAATTGCCTTCCTGCCTAACTGCAGTAGTGCCTTCATTCTTTGCCACGTCTTTCACGATGTCTCCCTGAACGCAGCGCCAGCATGCCCGAAATCCAAGAAAGGCATATACTATCCCCAATGCCCGGCAACCGGGGCGGCGTCCTTCGGCGAGGCATTCCCTGCAAAGCTACGCCTCTCCACGACAAAAAGGTCACAAGTTTAGCCAACGGCGATGTCGGTGCAACCGCTTCTTAATATTTTTTTGGTTCCTGTAGAAACTCAAGGTTTGATGCCGCAATAAATCTCTCGAAACAAACTCTTGTGCTCGCTTCGAAGTGACCTATTAGGCGCCATTGCCCTTTTTTGCGCACACAAACAACCTTCGGCGAGGCATTTGCCGCAAAGCTAGGACTGTCCACGACAAAAAGCAACAGTTTAGCCATCGGCAATGTCGGTGCAACCGCTTCTTAATGTTTTTTGGTTCCTGTAGAAACTCCAGGTTTGAGGCCGCAATAAATCCCCCGAAACAAACTCTTGTGATCGCTTCGAAGTGACCTATTAGGCGCCATGGCCACTTTTCTTTACAAACGTCTTTTCAACTAATATTTACGACTTTGGCCTTCCCCAGCAAGACCATTTTGGATTCATGGCTGATTTTGATTTGTTCCCTTTGAGCCCTTTCATGAAATCGTGAATTTCTTTGCACTCATGCATTTGTCTAAGCCTTTCTCTAAGTCACAGTTTAGACAAAGGCGTTGTTGGCGCAACCGTTTCTTAACGTTATTTGGTTCTTGTTGAAACTCCGGGTTTTTACTCTGCAATAAATCGCTCGAAACAAACTCTTGTGCTCGCTTCAAAGTGACCTATTGGGCGCCATCACCCTTTTGTTTACAAACGTCTTTTCAGCTAATATTTACGACTTTGGCCTTCCCCAGCAAGACCATTTTGGATTCATAGCTAATTTCGCTTTGTTCCCTTTCAGCTCTTTCATGAAATTGTGAATTTCTTTGCACTCAATGCATTTGGCTACCCCTTTCTCTAAGTCACAGTTTAGACAACGGCGATGTCGGCGCAACCGTTTCTTTACGTTATTTGGTGCCGCAATAAATCGCTCGAAACAAACTCTTGTGCTCGCTTCGAAGTGACCTATTGGGCGCCATGGTCACTTTTGTTTACAAACGTCTTTTCAGCTAATAATTACGACTTTGGCCTTCACCAGCAAGACCATTTTGGATTCGTGATTAATTTCGGTTTGTTCCCTTTCAGCCCTTTCATGAAATCGTGAATTTCTTTGCACTCATGCATTTGGCTACGCCTTTCTCTAAGTCACAGTTTAGACAACGGCGATGTCGGTGCAACGGCTTCTCAACGTTATTTGGTTCCTGTTGAAACTGTGGGTTTGACGCCGCAATAATTCGCTCAAAACAAACTCTTGTCCTCTCCTCGGAGTGACCTTTTGTGCGCCATCCCCTCTTTTGTTTACAAACGTCTTTTCAGCTAATATTTACGACTTTCGCCTTCCCCAGCCAGACCATTTTGGATTCATAACTAATTTCGCTTTGTTCCCTTTCAGCTCTTTCATGAAATTGTGAATTTCTTTGCACTCAAAGCATTTGGCTACGCCTTTCTCTAAGTCACAGTTTAGACAACGGCGATGTCGGCGCAACCGTTTCTTAACGTTATTTGGTGCCGCAATCAATTGCTCGAAACAAACTCTTGCGCTCACTTCGAAGTGACCTATTGGGCGCCATGGTCACTTTTGTTTACAAACGTCTTTTCAGCTAATAATTACGACTTTGTCCTTCCCCAGCAAGACCATTTTGGATTCATGATTAATTTCGCTTTGTTCCCTTTCAGCCCTTTCATGAAATCGTGAATTTCTTTTCACTCATGCATTTGGCTACGCCTTTCTTTAAGTCACAGTTTAGACAACGGCGATGTCGGCGCAACCGCTTCTTAACGTTATTTGGTTCCTGTTGAAATTCCGGGTTTGACGCCGCAATAAATCGCTCAAAACAAACTCTTGTGCTCTCCTCGGAGTGACCTTTTGTGCGCCATCGCCTCTTTTGTTTACAAACGTCTTTTCAGCTAATATTACGACTTTGGCCTTCCCCAGCAAGACCATTTTGGATTCATGGCTAATTTCGCTTTGTTCCCTTTCAACTCTTTCATGAAATTGTGAATTTCTTTGCACTCAATGCATTTGGCTACGCCTTTCTCTAAGTCACAGTTTAGACAACGGCGATGTCGGCGCAACCGCTTCTTAACGTTATTTGGTTCCTGTTGAAACTCCGGGTTTGACGCCGCAATAAATCGCTCGAAACAAGCCCTTGTGCTCGCTTCGAGGCGACCTGTGTGCCATTGTCCTTATTTAAGACTTTGGTCATTGGCACATCTTTACATCTAAACTTAATGAAATAACTATAATTATGATAACTATTTTACCATCTATTATAACTATGTTATAGCTATGTATTTTTTATATTGTTAAAATTACCCCAACGATGAAGAAATTAATAATCGAAATATATAACTTACGATCTGACCAAAACCTGACTCAATTAACCAACCATTACCCAGTTGTTCTTAAACCATTCGGTGATCCATTTTTGTGTGCTTAATGTTTCGTAGAAAGGTCGTACCAACCACGCTTATGTAGACTAGACTTGCTTGTGGAGTGGCTGGGAAGGATGAGTTCCAAATCAAGCTTGGCTGTGGTACTGGTCATCAGCAGGGTTTCCCGTAAGATGAATATGAAGTTATAATAAGCGAACAACATTATCAGTAGCAGCAGCAGAAACAACAAATTAACAGCAACTACAACGTGAACAATGAAAGAAACAACGGCATGAACACCATCGTAAAAAAGAAATCGAATTATTGTTTACTTACATCTTCAGAGTAGCCTTCGAATCTACAATCACTTGGTGGTAAGTTTCTTGACACTTCATTGCTTTTTCTTGAATTTTTAAGATAATAAAATAGATAATTATTAAACTTATTGGTAGAATATGTTTTATAAATAAAATTACATCATAAGATTTTTAATTTAAATAGTATAGGGTTAAATAATTTAAATAACAGTACCTGACTTGTGTTGATAAATATCATTACGAGGGATTAAATCTGAAAACACACACTAAAAAGATAGTCAGTAAAGACACAAAACGCATCAAATGTATTCTACTTATCCTATACTTCTCACAACAATACTGATTTGAATCCCATGCGGCTGCTATATGACTTGTGTGACGGTGTTCCTAACAGAAAACTTTAAAAACCAAAGCTGTTTTCCATGATATGGAAAAAATGTTAGTTCATACCAGTCTTAACCAGGCAAGCAGGCAAGCAGGCAATAAAAAAACAAAATAAACAAACAAACTGAAATATATGCATATATTAAACAAACAAATTAAACATTAAAGAAACAAACTTAAGAAACAATTATAAACTCATAACAAAATAGTAACAGTAGGAGACACTGTTGGAATGGTGTGTGTGTGTAATAGATGTGAAAAACATGTGAAAAGGGTGTGAAAAATTTTAACATGTGAAAAAACATGTGAAAACTTGCATGTGAAATATTTGATAGTGTGAAATAGCATGTGAAAAACTTTCCACAAAATTCACATGCATGTGAAAAAAGGTTGATCTTATCACAACCATGTGAAATCATATGACTGTGAAAATCAAAAAGAAAAAATCACATGCATGTGAATATCATGAAGGTTTTACAAGACCATGTGAAATGGTGTGTGAAAATTTACATGATAATTTCACATGCATCCATCTCGACGATCTTCGGCCAGAACCAAACTCATTTTTAGTTTTCCAATTCCTTGGAGGTTTTTTATCATTAGCCTAAAAAGATAAATTTATATAAATTGCCCTTTTACTGAATCACTATGAGGTCGCTGCATGTTTATGTGGGGGATAGAATTGCCAAACTGAATTTCCCTAACCCTGACCCAAAATTTGCTCCTATAGCAAAACAATTTCATCTAAAATGGCCTGGTTTTCAGACATAATGTGTGAACTAATATGCACCAAGAAACATTCTGAGCATTTGCTAGCTATTCTACTTCTCTTCGTGGATTGATACAGGTTTAGAACAATTTTTGGTGAATTTGCTTTGATTTCAGACCCCCTCCAACCTAACGGCCATGATCCTTTGCATTTAAACATTAGATTGTTTTGATGTCACATCATAGCCGAGGGCTATTGAATTTATACCATGCATACTTTATCTGTAAAATGCTGAATTATCAGCTTATCAAGTTATTTTTGCGTGTACAGATCTTCAAGAGTTTTGGTCTTACAGAAAATGTATTGAATTACGAAAACATTTTCAAAATTTACCTTAAGAGTCTTCAATTGCAAGCTTCTATCTTTTTCTGTTCTTCACTTCTTCATTTTATCTTTGGATAGCAAAAAATGTATTGTCAACAATTAGCAAAATAAGTGGGTTTTAACCTCTGGTTACCCACCAAAGAGGCAAAGTATTATGGGGATGTGAAAGTAGAGAATAAAATAATTAATATGTTAAATTTTTGTTACGGAAAAAATACACTGTAACTTCTTTCTTCATTGGATATTATTGAATATTTGAATGGTAAAACGTTTTCATATATTTGCAATTTTGTACCAATGAATCAGTACTGAAAATATGAAGTTAGAGGTGGCATCAGGCAATCAATCAATCAATCAATCAATCAATCAATCAATCAATCAATCAATCAGACAATCAATCAATTAATCAATGCATGAAACTATATAAATGTATGGAACTAAATAAATGTAAAATTACATAAATGTGTAAAGAACTAAATTAATGTAGAGAACTAAATAAATGTATGGCAATGATATTAAATAATTAAATGTGTGGCACTAAAATAATATTAAATGTGTGGCACTAAAATAATATTAAATGTGTGGCACTAAAATAATATTAAATGTGTGGCACTAAAATAATATTAAATGTGTGGCACTAAAATAATATTAAATGTGTGGCACTAAAATAATATTAAATGTGTGGCACTAAAATAATATTAAATGTGTGGCACTAAAATAATATTAAATGTGTGGCACTAAAATAATATTAAATGTGTGGCACTAAAATAATATTAAATGTGTGACACTAAATATTTAATGTGTGGCACTAAATATTTAATGTGTGGCACTAAATATTAAATGTGTGGCACTAAATATTTAATGTGTGGCACTTAAATATTAAATATGTAGCACTAATATTAAATATGTGGCACTAAATATTAAATCTATGTTACTAAATAAATAATAAATGTATGTAACTAAATATGAAATGTGTGGCGCAAAAATATTAAATGTAAAACTAAATAAATCTAGAACTAAATAAATGTATGCAGGCACTAAATAAATCTAGAGCTCAATAAATATATGGCACAACAAACTAATGTATGGCACTAATTAAAATGTAAGGCACTATTATCAATATATAACACTAAATACAGTAATTGTATGACAATAAATAAATATGTGGCACTAAATAAATATGTGGCACTAAATAAATATGTGGCACTAAATAAATGTATGGAACTAAATAAGTGTGTGGCACTAAATAAATGTATGGCACTAAATAAATATGTGGCACTAAATAAATATGTGGCACTAAATAAATATGTGGCACTAAATAAATGTATGGAACTAAGTAAGTGTGTGGCACTAAAATAAATGTATGGCACTAAAATAAATGTAATTGGCACTCAATAAATGGATGGCACTGGACAAAAATGGATGGCACTAAATAAATATGTGGCACTAAATAAATGTATGGCAGCTGACTCAATAAGTGTGTGGCACTAAAATAAATGTATGGCACTAAAATAAATGTAATTGGCACTCAATAAATGGATGGCACTGGACAAAAAATGGATGGCACTAAATAAATATGTGGCACTAAATAAATGTATGGCACTAAATAAATGGATGGCACTCAATAAGTGTATGGCACTCAATAAATGGATGGCACTAAATAAATGGATGGCACTAAATAAATGGATGGCACTTAATAAATGTATGGCACTCAATAAAAGTATAACACTAAATAAATGTATGGCACTTAATAAAAGTATAACACCAAATAAATGGATGGCACTATATAAAAGTATAACACTAAATAAATGGATGGCACTCAATAAATGGATGGACCTAAATAAATGTATGGCACTAAATAAATGTATGGCACTAAATAAATGGATGGGCCTAAATAAATGGATGGACCTCAATAAATGGATGGCACTAAATAAATGGATGGCACTAAATAAAAGTATAACACTAAATAAATGTATGGCACTTAATAAAAGTATAACACTAAATAAATGGATGGGCCTAAATAAATGGATGGACCTCAATAAATAGATGAACCTCAATAAATGTATGGACCTCAATAAATGGATGGGCCTAAATAAATGGATGGCACTCAATAAATGTATGGACCTACATAAATGTATGGACCTACATAAATGTATGGACCTACATAAATGGATGGACCTACATAAATGGATGGACCTACATAAATGGATGGACCTTAAATAAATGGATGGCACTCAATAAATGTTTGGCACTAAATAAATGTATGGCACTAAATAAATGTTTGGCACTAAATAAATGTATGGCACTAAATAAATGTATGGAACTAAATAAATGTATGGCACTAAATAAATGTATGGAACTAAATAAATGTTTGGCCGTAAATAAATATTTGGCCGTAAATAAATATTTGGCACTAAATAAATGTATGGCACTAAATAAATGTATGGCACTAAATAAATGTATGGCACTAAATAAATGTATGGCACTAAATAAATGTATGGAACTAAATAAATGTATGGCACTAAATAAATGTATGGCACTAAATAAATGTATGGAACTAAATAAATGTTTGGCCGTAAATAAATGTTTGGCCGTAAATAAATATTTGGCACTAAATAAATGTATGGCACTAAATAAATGTTTGGCACTAAATAAATGTATGGAACTAAATAAATGTATGGAACTAAATAAATGTCGGGAACTAAATAAATGTAAAACTATTTTAATGTAGAAGTAAATAAATGTACGGAATTATATAAATGTATGGTTAGGTTAGTTAAAGCTGAGTTCAATTTGGTATAGTAGGAGACTTGAATGAATTGTTTACCTTGCACAAGACACATTTTGAGACACAAAACCTAACTAATGTAGCTCTTTAAACTGGAGATTTGCTAATAGCTATATCTTTTATCTAGAAGTGTAAAAGAATCGTTTTAATCAATAATTGTAAATACATTCTGCTGTTTCTAAAATATACTCCAAAATCAAAGAATTTGAGTCAAAAACACCACAAATACCCTTCTACCTCTCTATACGTTTTAATTTCAGTCTTTTTTAACAGTTTATGTAAAGTAATGCTTAAGAAAAGAAGTATTTTCTACGCGTAAATATGAAAGAAAGTCTTACCTCATTAATTCGAAGTCTCCGCAGTGCAACTGAGGCAACAATTTGCATACTGCGCCTTATATATGAAGACCATTTAAGTTCCAACGAGATGTTGAAACAATAAGCCAGTTGATAGTTTAAGAATCATTTTCAGTGCGCATGCGATTTTATCCCAAATTTCTCATCTTCTTTTGTCAAAAACTTCTTTCGTTCTTAATTAAACAAAAGAAGGTGGAAACTCGGGATAAATCGCATGCACACTGGTACATGCACTACCTCATGCACTATACTTTTTAAGTTCAGTCTTTTTAAGAGTTTATCTAAACTAATGCTTACGAAAATAAGCATTTTGTACGCGTAAATATAAAAACATCTCTTCTTTATTTCGTCTTCGCTGCAATTGAGGCAATTATGTGAATGCTGCGCCTTAGTTTAAGAATCGTTTTCAGTGGGCATCCGATTTTATCCCGAATTTCTCACCTTCTTTTGTCGACACCTTCTTTTGTTGTTAATTAAACAAAAGAAGGTGGAAACTCGGATAAAAGCGCATGCGCATTGAAAACGATTCTTAAACTATGGACTGGCTTATGGGAAGGGGCGTTAGGGGTGAACTTCACATACCAATAGGTAAGAGGTAAGTACTTCCTATATTTAGCAATTATTCGCGGAAGGCGAAGTAAAGATCGGGAAATATTTACCGAGACGCGAGTCTTCGAGCGTCGAATATCAGGGGTGAATAGGGTACAATATTCACCTCCAATCAACCAATGAGTGCCCGCGTTCTTAGGAAGTACACAAGTTGGTATATGCTAATTCTGCTTAGCATACACTTATTTCAATAAAGTTAGTCGCCTGAAAAGCTACGAAGCTGAGACCAACAAGGATTAGGGGTAGTTACATTTTACATGTTTCAACCGCTTTAATAACTGTTGATGGATTTTAGATCTTTTACCATTAACAGTCTCACCTCTTCTGAGCATCCTTAAGCTGCAAGTTGTACCAAAAGCTTTACTTGTTTGATACTAAAAGTTTCCCATGATCCTCAGTGATCTCAGCTTTCTAGGTTTTTTGGTGACTAACTTTATTGAAATAGATGTATACCAATTTGTGTGCTTCCTAAGAACGCGCGCGCTCATTGGTTCATTGGAGGTGAATATCGTACGATTTGAGTCTCGGAATAGGCCATTTGCATTATGGCGTCATTTACTACCACTACCAGACTCCATTGCACACTGTCTTTTGTTCTGTTAATTACCACCAATTGCCTCACTATTCCCATGAGAAATTACAAATTTGAATAAGAAAGAAAATTCACGAAGCATTTTGGTGGTGGTAGTAAAATGACGCCATAATGCAAATGACCTATATTGAGTAGGCAACAAAATGATATCTGCCGGCTATCGTTTTGCTACAATTTCGATGAGGAAATTGAAAAAATGAAAGCAAATGCCATTCCCGTCAGTACTAAAAAGGTAACGCAGTCTCATTTTCGATTAAGATTTTTGCTTTGGGTTAACACTTTCATTCCACTTTTATCGGTCATCTCCACTTCCAAACAAGTTAAACTTTCTGAATAACAGGATTTTAGCCTTGTACAACAGCCTTTCATCAAGAAAATAGTTTTTGGCGCTTACCGCTTGAATAGGAAAAGAATTCTCTCTTAAAACGTAAAACTCCCTGAGCTTCAAGTTTAGAATTCAGGAAAGGCGCGATTAGACGGATTTTCTTTGTAACTTGTCTCGCAACAGCGTTGTGACACAAACTTCGAGAGAAACGAATTCTACTTTTAGCAAAAATAGCTGCAACTTGTCTCGCAGCATTCTTCAAATTGCGCTGTAGGTTACACGCTGCAATGCTCCATGCAGCTGGTGTCACAGCGCCGTTGCGAAACAAGTCGCAGCTAAAATTGCTCCGTGTAATCGTGAAAATGCCAAGAATAATGAAGGCGTCAAGCATTTCTGCATGCCTCACTATTTCGCAACGCACATACAATTACACCTTGAATAAACTATCCTGTTATATGATTATGCAGTTGCAATGCGAAATTCTTGCGAGTGGCGAAATAACAAAATATGATGGTTTTCTTACTGTAGATTGTTTGGGACCAAATTTGAAATTTAAGAAACTACGTGATTTGTTTTCACTTCAATTTCCTTACTCCCTTTTGATCAAATTACTACTTCAGCTTATTCCCGTGGGTGGTTGTTGACTCGTATGTTTTCACTATTTCGACAGCCAATGAGGTGGTGACCAGTTGCCTTAACCTGTACAATAGAAAATCTTAGGACGTGGTAGGATTGTTACCAAAAAATTGAATGAATGGGTGGCTACCATAGTTTGCTTAAGTAATATAATTTCCAAATAGCTATTGATAGGAACATGCTGATTTATAATCAAATTTTCGCCACACTTGAATTTTGATTTTAATCTGACAAAACCCTCGAGTTTTTATTATTTACGAATCATATTCCAAATGTGTGGGAAGAACAATGTTTTCTAATTACAGGTACGCCACGTAATCAAATCTGCATAGAAAATCCCTTTAGTTGGATATGTTTATCCTAAATCCTTTGTACTTTTTTAAATTTAACACACCATACAATTTTCAAGCCTCTGTTTAGCTTCAGATTGATCTAGAATTCTTGTATTAGACCAAACAGCTGGCCTACCCATACCGGCTATCCATTGTTCCGCAGTTCGATTATGGCAGAACTCTCACAGTGAAATGGTTTAACAGACTTTTGGATTACAATTTAAATACGAAGCTTTTGTTATCCAAATTTATTTAAGATGATAATAAGTAGGACAGAGCCATTTACAAATAGACAACCGTACGTCGAGTTAGGTAAGCAGCAATTTGGTTTATGGAGGAAATCCTATACTTGATTTTCAGCCATCGACGGTGTACAACTTTATTCTTGATCATCGTTTCCCTTTCAGGTGCAAATTATTTCTGCAACATGCAGCTTCTCTTCTTTTTTGTCAGTCTGCTGATTGTGGAAGGGGCATTTTCAGGTAAGAAAGTTTATTAAATTAAGAAGGCATACCCTATTATACAGTTATCACACGATTACCAACCTAGTAGTGTTTCCACTCCTACCTTCAATAAAAATGCAAGATATTAGATAAACAACTTCAGTTTGCTTGACTTTTATTTTCCTTTACTTTCCTCTACTTTGAAGTACCCGATACTATTTTATATTTGCTGGTTGTTTCTTTATAATGTCATTGTACTTCGACTAAGCATGTTACTGTGTAGTAAGAGTACCAGTGCTGGAGACTCGAGCATACGTTTTTTCACAAAACTTCCTACCAAATCTCCAGGTAGTTCAACAAAAAAATAAAGAGGAAAATGAACGTTTTTTTGGGAGACGCCGTCGTCTCCCCTATACCCCCTCCTATCGTTACGCCATTAATGGTATGTGCACACGTACCATAACGGGGGCTTCTTTACAGATATGCTATAAGAATTTCTTGTTATAACAATTCAATGCAGTTTTATCTCATTGTTTTTGTTTTTAGAACCTGCTACAAGGAAACACAAAGAAGGTAACGTAGAAATAATGAAATTTCTGGCTTTCACGTGACGTCATCAAAAAACTAAAACAAACTGTTTGTCGAATATTGTTGATACCATTATTGAAAAAAAAACTTTAGCAAAATAATTCTGTATTATCGATGTTTGATTTTAAATTTATTGCGAGTCAAATTCTGTCATGCAATTCTGTCACGCAATTTCCATGAATTAGGAATAGGAAATTTTGAAATAATACGTTTTTAATTTAGCAGATGGTTGTTAACTTTATTTTGATGATTATTGTTATTCAAAAGTTGAAGTTGCTGTAATATAAACATGGTTTTTAACCTTCGTGATTTGCCTGCCATGTTTGTGTCCCTTAATGCAACACCAAGATAGTAGACCCATTTCAACTACTATGAACATAGTCAATCGCTCGTATCTATTTGTTGGGTCTAAAGGAGTTTGTTCGGTTTGCAGTTTTTACGCCGTATGCATAGAAAAATTCGAGCCTCTAATCCTATCTTCTTAATATTATTCCTTTCAGTTCCCGCGAAAGGATCGGTTGAATTAGCAGAAGCCATAGCAGAAGCAGAAACAAAAGAAGGTCGGTGTCATTCCTGCATTATGACTTGGTGATAAAATATAAACCATTGCTTCATAACCATCTTTTTATTGACTCTTTCATCACACAATAAGAACCACTTACAAAATAGATTGGTAGAATTATTGATCACGTTCTTTGTTGTTGCTTTTTTGCTGTTATCTTAATGTTCTTTTTTCATTTTTGTTCGTTTTTGTTTTCCCCTTTTTTTCCTCCAGTCACTACTTTTATACGGTTCGTTGGATTTTTTATAACTACCTCTTTACGTCAATCAAGGCGTTGCCATGCCTTTCCCTTCACATCTTAGAATTTTCCGACAAAGTCGTAGAAAAACCGCTTTGACTGCCAGCCATACACCAAGACCCTATTTTATCGCAACGGAATATTTCTCGATTTCGCAATATGCCTATTATTTATCCATCCATCAATCTATTCTTTTCAGCGTATTTTTTGAAAATTATTTCTTATTGTTGTTGTTATCCATCCATCCATCCATCCATCCATCCATCCATCCATCCATCCATCCATCCATCCATCCATCCATCCATCCATCCATCCATCCATCCACCTAGTTATTCATCCATCCACCTAATTATCCATCCATCCATCATCTTTATCCATCCATCCACCTACTTATTCATTCATCTACCTAGTTATCCGTCCATCCATCATCTTTATCCATCCATCCACCTCGTTATCCTTCCATCCACCTAGTTATCCACCCATCAACCTAGTCATCCATCCATGCACCTAGTCATCCATCCATGCACCTAGTCATCCTTCCATCCACCTAGTCATCCATCCATGCACCTAGTCATCCATCCATGCACCTTGTCATCCATCCATCCACCTAGTCATCCATCCATGCACCTATTCATCCATCCATGCACCTAGTCATCCATCCATCCACCTAGTCATCCATCCATCCACCTAGTCATCCATCCATCCACCTAGTCATCCATCCATCCACCTAGTCATCCATCCATCCACCTAGTCATCCATCCATCCACCTAGTCATCCATCCATCCGCCTATAGTCATCCATTCATCCACCTATTTGTCTATCCATCCAACCATCCATCCCGCATTTATCCATCCTTACGTTCTCTCCTTACATATATTTATTTAAAACGAAACCTTTCAATTAAATTATACGTATTTATTCAGAACATACAGAAAACGAAAAAAATACCGAAATCAGAGACGAAAGTGAAGAATACCGACAAGATGGAGAAAAGGGAAGCACTCAAAGAGGCAAAGGTGGAGAACACCGACAAGATGGAGAAAAGGGAAGCACTCAAAGAGGCAAAAGTGGAGAAAGCCGACAAGATGGAGAAAAGCGAAGCACTCAAAGAGGCAAAAGTGGAGAACACCGACAGGATGGAGAAAAGGGAAGCGCTCAGAGAGGCAAAAGTGGAGAACGCCGACAGGATGGAGAAAAGGGAAGCGCTCAGAGAGGCAAAAGTGGAGAACGCCGACAGGATGGAGAAAAGGGAAGCGCTCAAAGAGGAAAAAGTGGAGAACGCCGACAGGATGGAGAAAAGGGAAGCGCTCAGAGAGGAAAAAGTGGAGAACGCCGACAGGATGGAGAAAAGGAAAGCGCTCAAGGAGGAAAAAGTGGAGAACGCCGACAGGATGGAGAAAAGGGAAGCAGTGAAAGAGGCAAAAGTGGAGAACGCCGACAAGATGGAGAAAAGAGGAGCACTCAAAGAGGCAAAAGTGGAGAACGCCGACAGGATGGAGAAAAAGAAAGCACTCAAAGAGGCAAAAGTGGAGAACGCCGACAGGATGGAGAAAAGGGCAGCACTCAAAGAGGCAAAAGTGGAGAACACCGACAGGATGGAGAAAAGGGAAGCACTCAAAGAGGCAAAAGTGGAGAACGCCGACAGGATGGAGAAAAGCGAAGTACTCAAAGAGGAAAAAGTGGAGAACGCCGACAGGATGGAGAAAAGGGAAGCAGTGAAAGAGGCAAAAGTGGAGAACACCGACAAGATGGAGAAAAGAGGAGCACTCAAAGAGGCAAAAGTGGAGAACACCGACAGGATGGAGAAAAGGGAAGCAGTGAAAGAGGCAAAAGTGGAGAACGCCGACAGGATGGAGAAAAGCAAAGTACTCAAAGAGGAAAAAGTGGAGAACGCCGACAGGATGGAGAAAAGGGAAGCACTCAAAGAGGCAAAAGTGGAGAACACCGACAGGATGGAGAAAAGGGAAGCACTCAAAGAGGCAAAAGTGGAGAGAAGAAAGGGGGAAAAGGAGGTGAATAGAAAAACATGGAATGAAAAAAAAGGCATGTTTTACTTAGTAGAGGCCTTTAGCACGACGTTCTTGCTAGGTACCGCAAACCTCAAACTGCAGTTCGACGTCAGGCGTTGTCCATTAATTTTGACGAAGTTGACGAAAAACGAAGTTGATGCTGGAAGAGTTTGCATTTTGAATTTCATTGATGTATATTGTTTCTCCGTGTCATTGGGTGTGTTTCTGAGCCTGATCATTAATGGTTGGAAATTAGCTGTAAACCTAATGCTAAAGGTCTCTAGTGCTATAATGTTCTTGAACGACCACCCAAAACCGGGTTTTTTCATGTTGCAATTCCTTAATTTGTAATTTTGTATAATTTGTTAGCAATTCACCTATAACCTCAGTTAGATACATAAATACACTTTATTTCCTTCTGTACTCTTCCCTACGGCCCTTAGTTCTAAGCGCGGGCTTCGAGTTTAATTGAACCAATAAATTTCACTGTAATTTCCGGGTTTTAACAAATTCTGCTACGATACCACTGCTTATGAACCATGCTAAGTGAACAACCAAACGAGTACGGCGAGTCGGTATATAATACTGAATTATTTCTCGATTGACACGGTTTTCTTTGTTATTCACAAGGCTTTATTCTTGTTATAACCCTCATTATAAATGCAAGGTCAATATATAGTTAGTTATTAACCCGGTTAATAACTATATATAGACCTCGCATTTATAATGGAAACATTTGATAGAAAACCTTCTCAATTGAGAAATAAAATAATTAATTACCTCGAGCGTCGGCAATACGCATATACATCCCTCGGGCCTGGGGCCCTCGGGATGTATATGGCTTGTTGCCTCCGTTCTCGGCAATTAACTCTTACATAATATTTTAGAGTCATCCTATGATATCAATTTTTTCTAATGAAGAAAAAATTTTTTTTCTGATGACGTCTTAGTAATAAAACGCTTAAGCTTTCTTACTTTTATTTTCACAGGAAACAAGGCGTAATAACAAAGAAAAATCCATACTATCTATATACCTTACTAGAACTGTACAACATTTGTAAGAGGTTTTATAGAATATTATATACAAGGTTATATAGATTATTACATAGAACGAAAATATTTAATAGTGTTTGTTTTGTTGTATTTATTTAGATGTAATGGCTAGGTATGAAATAAAAGAGCATTCTTAAACTAATATTATTATATTGTGTGAGAAACTAGCCCTGAATGCGACGGGCTATATGACTTATTTATGGTTCTATCAACATCTCGCAGTGAAACCGGAACAACCTAACTTTAGATTAGATTTTGCAGTTTGGGGAGTATAAACTTATATTTATATTAGTAATAATTGATCCTGAATAATGATAAACTATTTGGGTACTATTTGGATGTGAGTTGAACATCTAGCCAAATCACTTAAATTTATTCTTGACGAAGAAAATGTTTGTAGCGATACAGACCGCGTAGTTTCGGGAAAGCTTCTTCGAGAGAACGTTTGTTTACTGGCATACAGTAAATAACTAATGGCTGCTCTGTATTTAGGGAGCCTCCAAGCACAAAGAAATGGATTAAAAGCACAGTTAGCTTGAAAAAGGACAAAACAAAGTTTAAACACCCAAACGAGAATATCTAAATGTTGTTTACAGGCTGAGCAGAGGGGTAGAATTTGCATCATTAGAAACCAAGGTAGCGTACAAATGAGAAAGACAGCCAGCATGAGCCCCATAGTCTTGGTAACCTTTCTCTCTCTCTGGATGGACCTGGCAGCTATTACTTGCACAACGTTGAGGCTTTGAAGACACAAAGTTTGCCTATGTAGAGAACGCATAATACAGCAGAAAAGAGCAACGGAAACAATAACAGCTAAATCGACATGAAGACAATACAGAATGTTTCTAAAGTAGTTCTTGCCCATGAATCTCAGTCCCAACACCAGAACACTGCAGTACAGCCATATAAAGACCAAAGTGGAATAGGAACGCCTTTTGCAAGGTTTTCTTTGTGAGCAGTACTCCAAGGGGTTAAGAATGGCTAAATATCGGTCTCGTGTGATTCCAAGCAAGTGAAGTACTGAAACAAGTAATAAAAATGCCTCTGCTATTTCTAGGTACTTGTGATCAAATAGTTGCATTTGCCGAAAATAGGTCGTCAGATACCAATAAGCACCAACTGGTTCCAAAACAAATCCAACGATGAAGTCAACTAGAGCAAGGCTTGTCACGAGAATGTTTGTTGGCGATTTGCGAATCTTCTTGTGAGGATCCTTGATAAAAAGCAATATGACAAGTCCGTTGCCCACACTTGTGATCAGAGCCAGAGAAATACTCGCAATCCCGCGAACGTAAAACACATCAGATACTTTTTTGTGTGATTTATTTAATGTATTATTTGCATTTATCAGCCAGTTATTCGTTTCGTTAAACATTTCCCCCAAACTTTTAGACCTATCTCTTTTCAATTTTTCATCAAAACTGGCGTCCCAATGCCTGTAGAGGTGTTTTTACAGTTTTTCACGACATCTCTCCCATCACGTTTTCTCAGCGTAATTGGCATTTACTTCCTGACGAAAAGGGTCTCAAATTTGATAAGTCCTTGGCGGTCCTAGTGAAATATATCTCCAGGGTAGAAATCAAACATTTTTAAATAGTTCATCATGCACATGCATTACCGGTGATTTCTTAGCATGTATGCTTCAAGATATTTTGATAAAATCCCAAAAAACAACTTACCTTATTTAGAGGAGGAGATTAAATTTTCCTTGATCTATACAATATGTGCATATGAAATATTGAAAAACGAACTGAGAAGTTTGAAAAGCCCGCGTTTAGACGTACATATACCCTTATCGAAATTTGTTTTTGGAGCCGTTCAATAAGCGTACAATAATTTCTTAATATTATTTTGAGATCGTTTTTGAAACAGTTCAATAAACTGGAGTCGTGTGTTTCATTTATCGGATATGAAACCACAATAAGCACTGCTGCTCGTTTATTAAACAGGACAAATAATATTAGATTTGAATGTCCTCGCTATAACACCGCAAAACCTCTCTGCATGGCTATCTAGCATATGTGCGTATAAACGACAACATATGAGAATCTGTCTCTGAACATTTTTAATGTTTACAAAAAACACTTGACAATGAAGGGAAAATGTCGTTATCTTTGTAAATGAAGTTTTATCGGATTTTTTAAAGTATTACAGAAACTTTGAAAGCATCGCCCAAATTATATGTCGATACAAAAGGAAGCGGCAAAGCCGATTAAGAAAATATCACTAATTAATGGTTCCAATGTGGTTAGTCATACACCTGAGAAAAATCATTTATTTCTTTTCAGAAGCGTCACTTACAAACGAGTGACGATCGCTGCGTGATAGCTGAGGACGATGAACAACTAAAATATATATTAATATTTTGGAGTAAAATAATATAAATATTAGTAATAGTAATGGTTTATTTAACAAAAAAAGTTAAATTATCGAGAATTACAACCAAGTTTCTTTTTTAACACCATCTTTTTATCAATTTATGATCAATTGATGGGTTGCAAGAGTCCCAAGAGAGTCAAAAGACATGGCGGCCATTGTGATGCCGTTAACAATGGATGCTAATAAGAAATCTTTTGTTAAATGGTACCAACGCGAGAGGCCGCAATGACGTAACGTGCAATCGAAGAATTAATTATTCGAAGCTGAAAACGATCTACAGCACATTGGTATAGTTAATTCCACCAGTGATAAAGCATGTTTTTCCTCTTTCGTGGTTTAGATGAAAAGTCATATCTAGTAACGGAAAGAATCAATGTCCGTTCAAATATGCCGGCCCCACCTTATGAATGGTGATTGCTAGCAACCCACGTTTGTAAAGTATCTAACTGAGACCCGTTATTTTTAGCGAATCCTCATTAATCGAGCTAGTCGCTTCTACCGCTAAGTGCGTCTTATATTCTTTGTCATCCTGTCGGCATCTTCTTACGCTATCTAGAATATACTTTAATAGTGTAAAACATTTTTTTTGGCTGAGAGAGCCAGTTGTGGCTGTTGTATGATCGCTTACGTTAGCCCACACCTTTTGGTAGGCAGTACCAAGTGTGCAGTGACGCACAATAAAGGACTTTATCAAGATGAACCATTTCGAAAGAGGTCCTCACTGCTCCCCCGACAACCCTTGCTCACTTCAAGTTGAAACCAATTGAGGATTTAAAAAGAATCATAAATAAATATTGAACAGTCTGTACCAGACCATGGATGGATATTCATACTTCTTCCTCAACCATATTAACCAAGACTACGCTAAAAGGTGAGGAAAAATGATACTTCTGAATTGAGCAGGATACCAATTTATATCTCATCATAAAAAGACCCCACATACTTATTGATTGCACTTTTGCAACTTTTCATTTCTGGGTAACTAATTCTATTTATATGTATTTAGAGGTAATGAACACACAGCCTTAGCATTTGATATCTCCTAATGCATTTACCACTCCTGGGTGGGCAGCCTTATCCCTAACAGGTTTTTTAAACCAATTGATACAGGAGCTGATAGATTGAATTACAATTTAGAAGTTTATTTTGATGGAGGGAGGAAAAATTGGAGCCCCCTGGAGAAAAAGCCCTTGAAGCACACGAAAGAACCAACAAAGGCCATGCATGGACCAAAAAAAATGGACCAATCAGTCAATACATTTGGTCACACAAACACCACTCACTAGATTGTATGATCATGCATGGAGTAATCATTCAATACATGTGGTCACACAAACACCACTCACTTGTGATTACTTTTACAAACACAAACACCACTCACTTGTGATTACTTTTTTACTCTTTTCTTTATTTTATTCATTTTATTTTTTTCATTTATGTATTATTACTATTGTTGTTACTATTTAATGAAATACAATTACGCTGTTTTAATATCATGCTGTTCCCTGCACTCAAACTAATAATATGCCATTAATTTGATAGCTGAGACATCTTGATGTTTCCTTTCTAAGGACCAGTATCACTGCCCAAGATGTCTTGCATTCTCTGCCAGGAAAGTGTGAACATGTTCCTAATATTAGGACTGTAGCAAGGTCAAAAAATGAAATTGAAAGTAATTAGGTGGCTGTAAGTTGCACTCAAATGGCTTTATTTAAATCTAGTGCTATTGGTATTTGAAATGTAATGTATACTTTTTCACTAATTCTGTTGCCCAGTGGACCCCTTTCTATACTCACTAATGATATAGCACAACAATTTTATAAGAGAATGAAGGTAAACCCCCGTCTATTTTCATAAGGTATCCTAATGTATCTTTCAGGGAATTTGCTTAAAAGTCATTGTTCGCGCATTTATTAAAGACATAAGGACGAAGAATTTCACAATAATAATTTAAAACTGTTAAGTTATTTACAGTGTTGACCAACTCCAGCAGCAACTGATCTGACATTTTGTTACACTGACTAGCATCCAAATATTTTAGACGTGGCATCAACTTTGGAAGATCAAGGAGGCAGTTTCCCATGATTTCTCTCATACCACACATGATCATGCTTTGCATTTTGTTGCAATTTAACACTACATTTATAAATCCTTGATCTGTAATGTCCCAGCACCAGGAAAGATCAAGCTCAAGAAGATTAGGGAAAACTAGGAGTTAAAAAAATGTTGTATTGAGTCTTTGAATCTCATATAATCAATAAGTTTAAACATAAATTTTGATATTGATAAGTGAGGCAAAAAAACGTTTTAGGTAATAAATGCATGTATAGAAAGTACCTTTCAGCTAGAGACTTGACAGCTTCATCATTCATGTTTGAACATTCAGGTAGATAGAGGTATAAAATACCAGCTGAATTTTTCATCAAATCAACATGAAGTCCAATAAATAGTTCCTGTAGTACCTTGGCAGTGAAATTAAGGCCTTTTTTAAGCCTTAGTGTTTGAAGCTTTTTCATTTGTTTGATCCATGTAAGTGTTACATCAGAGAGATTATCACAAAATGACAAGCTAAACACCCTGTACATGAAATAAATATCATTATTTGGAATCCATAATAATAAAATTATGAAGATATAGAAATATTGATAAAGTTGTAGTGCTTGGGAACGAGGTTATCCGGGCGAAAAGCCCTTGGAATTAAATTCAGAAAAATTAATTTCCGACCTTGCTGGTATTGAACCCACAACCTTCGGAATTGTACTACTGATGCTCTACCAGCTGAGCTAGAGGTCAGACTGAGAGCAGGCTGGGTTGAAAAAGATGTTAGGTCGCGGTAATTATGATGCAAAGATTAGTGTATGTGGACCGCGTAGCACTTATGAAATACATGATTCATGTATTTCATAAGTGCTACGCGATCCACATTCTCTCATCTTTGCATAATAAAATAATGGGCTATACACAACTCTAACACTATACAGATTAATAATATGCAAGATCAGTCCTCCAAATACCCTGTCCACCAACTGTCAGCCATTTGTCAGTCGTTTAATGGCCATTTGTCGACCGTTTCACTGTGTTAACCTCTGATTTAATTATTGTTAATTGACTAAACATTTCAACCATTTAATGTACCAATAACCTTCATCAGTAAAAAATGGTTAATGGTCAAAACGTCAGAGACTAACAAATATTATTGATAAAATTATGTTTTTATTCCCTTTCACTCAAACCCGAAATTTTAAATACATGGCATCCAAAATTCCTGACCCAAAATAAAAATACCTCAAAACTGATTTATTGAATTCAGTTTACAGAACTCTGCCTTGCTGGAAAAAAAATCAAACAAATAATTTTCTGATACAAAAATCGAACTTGGAGATGTTGCGACCCAAAAAAATATGGGTTTCATTTCGAGACCTAAAAAAATGTGGCTGGTCTCTTGACCCAAAAAAATACCAGGGAACGAAAATTGTCAACCCAAAAAAATATGTTGGCACCTCACCATCATGTTACCCACCCCAGTACACCCCCTGGGAACAGAAGGAACAACAAAAATTCACAATGTTAAATTATGTCACTAGTTCAACTTAACAATTGCCCTCTATGCACCAATGAACATTGGTAACATACAAAACATTAGACCAATAACCATATTGATTTTTAATTAATAAATCATATTTTATAATTATACTTACTTTAGGTTAATACAATTTGCTATAGCTTGAATACTGTTATCTGTTAAGTTAGCACCATCTAACCACAATTCTCTAAATGTGCATGACAATATTCCACCATTACGTAAACAGCATCATCTGTAATCCATTGAATTCCATCAAAATTAATTGACTGTAAATGGCTGCAACTTGTTGTAATTGTCTTCAGACTATCATTTGACAAGTGAACACAGTGTGAGACACTAATCCTTTTTAGAGGCAATATTGACAGATCATTTATACAACCATCAGTGATATCATATCCTTCTAGATTTATGTCTTGTAGATCTGGAAAGTATTCTGCAAACATTGTAACAATTTTTTCATTTATTTGGCCACAAAATGCTAAAGATAACTGCTGAAGCTGTGGGCACGCCTTGGCAATATTTAGCATTTCATACGCCGACAACTCACTTCTGTATTTCAAGCTCAGTCTTTTTAAGAGTGGGCATCTCATGCACATAATTTTGTACAATGCTTCAGTGGTAAGACATTTTATTTCATTGAAATCCAAATGTTGCCAAAGGAGAGGAGATACTGCAAAGTCCTTCCATTTTTTACAAACAAGTGGTATAGTCAAACACAGTTCTTTCAACGAAATAAATGAAAATATTTTCATTATCAATTCTACAGGAAGATCATCAAAAAGGTTGAGCGATAAAATTCCATTCATCCCTCTGTTTTCACTTTCTTTAAGGTGCAGTATTTCTTTGGCTTTATGGTCTGAAGCTGTTGGAAAATGCATGATTTAGTTGTAAGCACGCGTCGCTCCTGCTCCAAAAAGCCAAGTCCGACCACCACTTGCGAAGCCCTGACACATTGGACTTTTGCAGTAATAAGCCAGAGCTAGGATTTGATATCAGTTACGGTATGTGATGTTCTAGGATGCTAAAATATAAGGAAGTACTATATATACATCCACCATTTTGAAGAAAGAAAATGTATGACGTTGGGGGGAGGGGGGAGGAGGGAATAATAAAAATAATTTTAATATTTAAAAGTCCTGGAAAGCATTTATGGATGCGTAATCAAATAGAAATATATAAAGCTATTTATTTTCTTACCGATTTTCTCAAACAATGTAGATTTATAATGAACGGTCTTTGTCCATCCTTTCTCTCCCTCCCCTCCCTTGCTAGACTAAATACGATTCGATGACCAGTACGAGTTGCGGTCTCATGCATGCCTGCAGGACGACACGAGTGAGGAGGATATTGTTAGACTATTTATGTTACTCACAATTATAACATGATAAGAAGAAAGGCAAAGAGAACTGCTGTACTAAACGAACCAGAAGAAGACGATAAAGTTTTTAAAAAGAAAAAACCCGTAGATAATGATGGTATAGGCGTCGAGGTAGAGCTAGAAAATTTGTTATTTGGAGAAGCAGCTCAACAAATTTTGGCTACACGTGACAAACCTATATGCAATGAAAAATTAGAAGATAAATACTCCGAGTATGACTCTGACAAGGTATCTAGTTTTCATGCTGCTTTTAAAAACCTGGAACAAACTTTTAAGATAAATGACTTACAATTTTCAACTTTTAGGCAGAACATGTTGAGACAAACACAGAGTGCAATGTAACTCCAAGACAACCGAAATGGATTGATGAAGACGATGAAAATGAAAGTAAGCAAAATATACTAGTTACAGAAGTTATATTTTAGTATAATGCATAGGACATTAAACATTCATTTCCTGATATTTTTATATAGTGTTGTTAAAAATAGATTCTTGAATGCTTTAATTTGAATAATTTTCATGAATGCATTTCGAGTCAAAAATAAATGTTATATATGGTGTCCTCCATCTACATTTAAGTCCATCAAAGGGGGACACATCACAGATAGACTATGAAAAAAAATCAATGTACATAATAGATAATCAATAAATAAATATTAAAGCATTATAAATTATAAAAGTAAACAGGAGTAAAATGAAGCAGAAGCGCAGTGCAAGTACATAGTTTATCATGTGTGCCTTGGTTTGTTTAGGTAACTAGACGCCCTAAAGGCGTATACTCGGGCTACCTGTGTATAATAGAATGTAGAACTTTAAAGGGAAAACAGAGAGCACTAGTTAATGGAAACGGTACTGGAATGGTGCAAGTGATGTTAAAATAGCGCATTTCAAAACGTTAGTGGGTTGATAAACTTACTGTGATTGATTCTGTGATTGAGACTTTTGTAAACATGGGATAAACCAGCATATTTTTGTGAACCTGGATTTGTCAAGAGTGGCAAGTAATAAATAAGCTTATGACTTGCATTTATTGCTCTTTTGTGTAAGTAAAAAAGTGATTTTCTAGAACATAATTAACTCCGTCTGGGTAAAGCACTACCATGGCAAGTGTTTCTCTTAAACTTTCGATGACAACTTTTGACATATGATTTAATTTTTCTGGATTGAAATTACATTTATTAAGAAAACAATGAATTCTAGATAACATGGGTACATTATTGACCACATACTTACGAACCATTTTCTGTATTTTTCTGCTTTTGTGCAAAAGTTGGGTTAGTCGTTTAACTGGGACTCTACTTAGTTCTCGATCACCGAAACAACACAAGGCTTGTGCTCAACAAACTGATGAATATGAAATTTAGCATAACGAGACCTGCATTCCTCTAATAAATGTGACTCTTTATTGGGATAAACAAATACAGATAATTGTACAGCTTTTTCAAACACATCGCAGTCATTTAGTAAAGAATCTACGAAAGTCTTGGTCGAGGTATTTATGAAATGTACAACAAGAACCATGCACAGGGCAGCGATCAACACGCTCGCTACTGATAGTTCAAAGAACGATAGAGTATTGAAAAATATATTCAAAATCGTAAACGAAAACAATACAATAAATAAAAGACTTATCCTCACTGTCAATGATATATGTCCAAGGCTTCTTGATTCTGGAAACGCATTAATTGTTATCTTGGAAGATTTAAACTGACGCTCGACATCTTTTAGAGTGGGTCTACCGCGAACGGCGTGTGCTTTTGTATGTATTTTGAGCGCCTCAGCATAACAGCAAGTCGCCATTACTTTCCAATAAGTTTTCAAGATAAAGCACGAGAAGCAGCTAGCAAGATAAGCAAAAGGAAAAAGACCTACAAAACCTTCGAAAAGCAAAGCAAGTCACATGACTTGTGGTAACCCGCCTCGTTTTCATACTTGCAGGGGAACACCGCAGACCGCCGAGCATCGCAGGCTTACACACTTTCGACAATGTCGATAGATAGATAGAAAACCGAAACCTAGACTCGGTCTACCTTGCAGGTAGCCCGAGTAATAAGACTAGGTGCTGTCCAATTTGGAAATAATTAGATGAAAAAAATTCCAAGGACTAACAAAATTGGAAGAGGCTGTAGTCAGAGTCCAATTTGGCAGTCAGAGGAATTTTTTTGAGTCTAATTATTTCTTGATTGGGGAGCATGAAATCCCATTACTCATAATTTATATAGCTGCCTAATTAATCCCATATCAACAAGACCTGTCCAATTAAGAAAATAATTGGACAGTTACCTATATGAGATTAATGAGAAGCTGTATAATAATAATAATTATTATTATTATTTGTATTCACTTTGTATGAAATCATTGGCTATACTTCATGTATATGGTAAACACACCCTTTAAATAAGTGCCACCCTTAAACACTGCCCCAAATTAAGGCTGCATTTGAAACCCCCAAAAATAATAAGGCTTAAAAGAGTAAATACTGTAACTGTCTCAGTTATGGCTAGGCTATTTTATGGATCGATCAAAGACTAGGCACTTTAGATCCCTTGATCTCTTTTAATCTTTGTCGATGAATCAATCGTAAAACTATAATAAATCAAATGAAATAAATTGCTAACTAATCTTACTGACAATAGTACGTACATGCAATAATACAATAATCGCGATAGAGCTTAAAGAAAATACAATAATTCCTAAAATAATAATACAGGTAAAATCATACCTTGTCTAGCTGCTTGCAAACTTGAACTATGCTAAACATGGCTCGTGTCCACTCACTTAACTCATGTGACAAGTTAATTATTAAATTATTATATGAATCAATTGGTCTTTGTTCTATGTAAACATATATGTCTTTCAATAATCATTTCTGATAAAACTCATGACGTCAGTCACAAATACAGTATTGCAACTTTTTTGTTACTTTAAGGATCGATGTAATTGCTGGAGGAAAGTTAAGAAAATTAAGGGATACTAAAGACGAAAGTGTACTGTGTGGAAGCAAATACTCCAAGAAACTAAGAATGCAGTGAGTATGAATAATAGAATACAGATCCATAGTATATAATTACAATGTATAGCAGGAAGGCCTGGCTAGGATATCAAACCAAAGGGCACATAAGCCAGGCTATAACAGTGGGTATAATAAATACAAGATGGAAAGGTGTGTATACTACGGTAAGTTACAGCTAATTCATGTAATGCATGACCAGTAATTTCGAAAAGTCAAATGCAAATTTTGAGATGTTACAGTATGTTTAAATTTCAAATCTCCAATTAATTACTCTGATATTCAAAAACATTTCAGTAAAAAAATTAGGTTTTGAATAAACGAGCATGAATGATCGTTAAACATTTTCCAAAAGAATTCCCCCAACCTCCTCATTAGCTTGAAAATCTTTCTTTTGTAGCTGCTGCCTGAAAGGTATACTGTAGCTACTATGTTGTTGTCTTTGTAAGTAAGTAAGTGGATATATTTTCAGATAATGCCCAGAGCCAATCAAATTGTTTCATGATTCTTCATCCAGTTGTTGACTTGTTATAAATCAAAACGTTCAAGCTATGGTCTTCCTTCTTCCATGTGCTGAATTTTCTATCAGGCACAAATCCAGTCAATATTATCATCATAACTTTATTTCATGGCTTATTGTATTTTTATTGTGATCTTTCAATTTGCTTTTATGGTTATATTTAATTTTTGGTGGGACTGAATTTTTTTACTCTATTTACAATAATTTTAGAATAGCATTGCCAAGTGTTTATTTGTAGAGGATTTTTCAAGCATTTTGACAGTCTCTCAAGAGATTTTCCAGCAGAATTATGATCACCTGTGGCATGGCCGATCAAGTGAGATTTTTGGGTTAGGATCTCAGTATATCCATTCATTCAAAGTACAGCATTTAGCCATCCATACAACTCAGTGGTGTAATGGTTTTAAAGGGGAACACCACCCTGAAAGAAGCACTTGTGGAATAAAAATTATGTTATACTCAACTTATTCTTAAAGTCTTAAGTCCCTCTCTTTCGTAGCTTTCGAGAAATCCTGCCTGAAAGTAGCGATAAATTGCATCCCAGGAGGCCGCCATCTTGAATACAACACTGAGCCTACAATAGGTGAGCAGATGCTCTGCGTGACGTCACTGAGTGCTTCGATCATATCAGTGATGAGAAAAAAGTTAAAAACAAAGAAGAAAAACACAAAAATAATGAGTTCTTCTTCCAAGGAAAGGCTTAAAAATTCTTCAGAACCATCGCTGGATGAGACTTTTTTTTCCTCGGAAGAAGAACTCATTATTTTTGTTTTTTTATTCCACAAGTGCTTTTCTCAGGGTGGTGTTCCTCTTTAAGAGTCTCTTATGAGAGTGAATAATTCACTAATGGGAACAAATAATGCCCTTCAAGACTCCAGTACAGTGTATTTGCCATTTAAGAACTAAATGCTGATTATTTTGTGCTCATGAACTGCAAGTTAATAAAGGTATTAGGATACGTTTAAGACCAGTATGAGCGCAAATGTAAATAACCGTTAAAGTTCCGATGCCAATTATTTCGAAATGCTTCCATACAAATCTTCGAAACGTCGTTAACTTGAAGACAAACATATGCACTTTAAAATCTGCTAAACAATTTTTAAAATAAACTTCTGATTTCGCCAAAAATGGAACGTATAAAAAAATGACATGACGTCACTGTATTGCTATGGTTACTCCGATTGCAATAAATTGTTCATCATGTAAAACTTGAATCCATCTCTAGACATGTCATAATGATTTATTTAAAATTGACTTTTTGGCAGCAACACATTTCCCCTTCAAGCTTCGAAGGTACGCCACAAAAAAAAAACAGTCGAGCCACCTTAAATTTCAAAAATCAGAGACCCTTTTTTGGATCATGAGTTACTTTTTGAACTCTCCAAATTTTAGAAAAATCAAATGAAATCCAAGCGACTTTTAGCTTTTTGAAAACAATTCGAGAAAAATGCATTTCTTTGTTTGGAGCCGGAAGCTGCAGGGAGGGAGCCACTACGATGTTGGTCAAAACACCTTCAGCCTTCCATTTTGTCATCACTTGTCAAATTATATATTGTTCGGGACAAACGCAATGTAGGATCTTTTTGCAAGGACAAAAGGAGCATTTGGACTCAACGTCATTGCAAGCGACAGGACATTAATTTCTGGTCTCGATAAAGTCACCATTTCGATATGTCTCAAATTTTTGGCTTTTCAGATCAAAAATTGCAAGATGTTTCATGAACATATGAAAGACAAAAGTTTAAATAATAATAATTTAAATAAAAATATTTTTTACAAGCAAATCTTCTGTATATTCCAAACTTGGATATCTTTCTTTTATTTTGAACTTTCGTCTTACAGGAACAAGGTCCACTTTGACCAAAATATAATAATAATTTTACTCGAACTTCCACTTGCACTATAATTTTGAATTCTTCAACTTATGTTGTTTTTTTTTCCTCACATTTTTGATATTTAAATTATATATATTGTTTATGTTCTGCAGGGGTGGCAGCTCACTCTTCCCGACCATGTTCTGTATTCTACATCTTCATTTTTTCATATCCTAATACCTTAAGCTAATCTACATGTATAATCTGTAAGCTTATATTTAGTAATTCTACTGTATATATGTTTTATTAATACTTATGTTTTATTTATACTTATGTTTTATTTATACTTATTGAATTCTCATTTTTCTATATGTTCCAGATAATCTATTGCTCTCTTTTCTACAAAAGATAACACTCCACCACTGAGATCACCAGATCCAATAACCATTTACATATTATTAACATATTAGAATCCAAAACAACTTTTCTTTATCAGGTTTTAAGTATATTTTCATAAACGTTTATTCTTTTTATTTGTTCTTTCTTTATCTTATACCCTATAAAGCAGTAACTATGTAGTAGTAGACTGCATACTTTTTAAGTTAAGGTTGGTGCCTAATCTTGGAATTTTAGACAAAGCCCATGAAAGTCCAATTGAAACATTAGAGATACTGGTCATGCGTGACATGAATAAGTTAACTTTTTAGTACTGACCAGGTTGTTTGATGTGTCATGATATGTTTGACATAGACCAAAATCCTTCATTAACTATTTCAAAACCTCATGAATAATTCATAAGCCTATTGATCTAACTGGAGTGATCATAAACATAACGTGCATGGACTTCTTCTACATTGTAGTCTTCTTAGTATTCTTTATCTAAAGAATACTAACAATGATCACTTTCTCAGAGATATAGTTGCATTCAGCAAGTTTAGAGGAAGACTTATAGTCTTGCATACGATCACAGACAACCCGCAAAGTTTCATAGACTAGCACCACTGTCTTGAGTTTGGCATACTGTCTTCAACGTGTGGGAGCATTATTATGGAATTACTGTGCATGACACTGACGTTCAAACCTCACTGTTCATGACAAGTAATGTTATTCATCAATGGATATGTTAAACAGAGAGAACAGTAATTTGAGTTTATCAAAATTAATTTCCTTTTTTATGCTCAGTTAAGACATTTTCATTGAACAACCTTCCTATTTTTAACAGATTTGAGAAAATTTATGGAGATGGAAGTTGGGCAAGTTTGGACAGAAAGAATAATCAAGGTAATAGGGTTTTGGTTTAATAGTTTTGTACATTTTACTCATTCAATAGATTACCTTACTCACTGTACAGTATGTCAATAGCTGCTTGATGGGCATTCCTTGACTAAGTCATAATTTATTTCAGGATAATTTTAGCCTTGAATATCAATAGAGTTTCTCAAGCTTTGATTGGTCCAGTGACCAGATATTCTGAGACTATAATCACCATTTGGAAGGGTGATTATGAGGTTTTCCAAAGTTTTCCAGATCGGAAGTAATACTAAAATGCTTTTTATCCTGAATTTCTACTTTTTTCTGATATTCAAGTCTAAAATCATACCAAAACCATTATTCCCCTAAGGCTCAGTAATTATCGTAAGTATTTACCTCACAGCTTGAAGACTGGCTGCTTGGTAAATATTCCACCAATTTTCATTTCACCTTCGGTGAATAATTGTTAAATAATTATCATTTATTATTAGAAGCCTTCTTTGTGAAAAAAAGCCACTTTTGATAATATATATTAGCTTGTTTTCTTATTTTAAAGTGATTTTCCTTCCCCTGTTAGATAATAGCCAACAACAATATTTCATTTCATCTTCTGTTGCACTTTTCATTGTTGGTCACTAATATTATACAACTTTGTTTCATGGGCCAAATAAAGTCACTCTACTATAGATTTATTAGTTAGGTATTGTCATCAGTATAAGATTTATTAGTTCTGACTGATAGCCTTATAATGATTATTTGCATATTTTAATTAATTTATTTTTATATGGTATTAGTATTTATATTATTAATTTGTTATAGTGCATTTATCATTACGCCATAAAATTTACACATAATAGGGCATCATTATTAATTACTTAATCATTATTAATTATTGCTGTTATATTTAAAAAAGCCTTGATAAATGATAAATGAGTTTTTCTGTGGATAATACAACATTATCATTTTCACTCAAGTCTCAATGGAGATTGAGATATCTTTGCTATTTTTAACAAAAGCAAAATTCAATTATTAGTTTCAGTCATACATAATATATATGACAAAACAATTACTGAATTTGACTGTAAGATACTGTAGCTTATCAAGAGCTTGTCTGTTTTCTCCAACTCAGTTTACAGCTATAGCAGATACATTGTAACACGGCCTTGTTATTTACAATAATATTGTCTGTTCTTGGTCTATTTATCGGTTCAAGGTCAACTCACCTACAGCCCTACTCGCCCATTCCAACTCGCCCAAGTATACATGTAGAGTCACTTTAAAAAATATCTAACTGTATATTAAGCCTAAATAAAAATATTACTTGACTCTTAAGCTCAAGACTTTAAAACATGAACTTCTTATACACCATAACAGACTCCTCTACATCAACGCATAAATAACTAATAAACCAGACGAGTGTAAATATTAGTAAAGAACATATTCAGCTGTTTTTACAGCGTCCTCATGTTATACGTAGGCAATTTGGCATAGGCGAATAGGTCCGTAGGCAAGGTTACCGGTGACCATATTATTTTGCTTAGCCTCATCAAAAACATTGTTTATGAATTATTATTATTATTTATTACAGTAGCTGTTATTATGTATTCATTATGTTGTGTTAGGTTCGAATGCCAGTCATTTCAAGACACAATCGTTTTGAGACACTAAGATACGAGTTGGTAACGTTTGGTCTGGTATCATTATATATTATATCTCAGCATAGCAATATACTTATATCTTTAATAATGAGATCGTTTTGAACCTGCAATATCCTCATATATGATATATATTGAACGGTATATGAGGTGTATCGAAACAGTATATGCCTGTCTCAAACTTGTATTTTAATGTCTCGAAACGACTATGTCTCAAAATGACCAGACAACTTAGGTTCATGTTTGTTCTTGTTCTTAGCATTGCCTTAAAGGCAGGCATTTTGATATCAATTATTAACAATCAATGTCTTGCCAGTTTAAAGGATCAAAATTGTCCAAAAGTCAAATTTGTCTTCCTTGATTATTTAAAAATAAATTTGTCTCATTAAGTAATGTTCCGTGTAAGAGTAGGCATAATATTAGGCATGTCTGGTGCAAAACAGCCGTTGGTAATTAATATATCTGATGCCTCCCTAGTTGAATTAGAATCCACAGTCATGATTGGATATTAGTATTAAAAGCGGGAAATTTACAAATTTTCGAGTGGAATTTTCCAAAGAAAAGAAGATTTTATAGTTGGGAATAGTTTTACCTATCATTTCATAAACTACTTAGCTTCAAAATATTTTATAAGTATGAAATAGGGAACAGTGATTACAGTCAGTGAAAACTGCATTACAGTCTGCCACAGCTCCTTGTCTTAGTACTTGCAGTTAAACTTGAAACCATTCTATTGCTTTCTGAGTGCCGGTTCTGGCTGTTAAAATGAAAACGAATACCGTCATATTGGATCAAATTTTTATTTCAGTAACAAAACATAATAGAAATTCGTAAAGCTTTATGAATAATAATAATGTTACTCATATATAACTTGATGCGATCTTAAGTAAATAGCATACAAAGCCCTTGATTTTCGTCCTACAGTATGCAATTCAACAAGAGTCTAGTTCCCTTCAAAACACGTGGTATGTTGCTGGTGAATATTTCAACCTGGCACGATTTACTGATAACTTGTTCTAGAAAAAAAGAAGATCGCAGTTTAGAATTTTTTTGGAAACCTTTGTGAAGTTACAGTAGTCTGAAAACATCTCACACGTGGAACGGTCAACCATGTTTGTTCTTACCTGGATATCTTCAAGTGCGGTGCAATTACCAGCAAAACTGGCATTTTTTTATCTTCCTATCATTATGTAACCCATCTTCTTTCACGCCACAAAATCGCTTTTCCTTCTCTGTGGCAACTTGAAACTCAGTGTCCTGTGTAGACACATGCCCCCAGTTGTCATGTTAAGGACAACAACAAGTTGCCTTTTTAGGCAAAGAGACCGTTTAAAAAACGACAAAAAATGGAATTAGGACCAATTTGTGAGATTATGACAAGTTATAACCCTAACCCTAACCACAAGATTATGAGTAAAAAAATGGAAGTTTTAAACAAAATTGAACAAGTCTACTTTGCTTTTTAAGTTTTCACTGTGCCAGTTCCCCATATTAGAGAGTGATTAAACTTGTCAGAAACAATTGAAAAAAGACTAGGACTACATTCAAAAATCCTACATTTTAGAGAATTTTTTGTCGTCAACCAATCATAAGTTAAATAGTATTTCTGTTTACTTAATATCCATTTAAAATTTGACACAAAAATTAGTCTGTGCACCAGGAGTGCCTACCTCTTTCATGGAACGCTACTCAAAAAAGAAACTTTGTTGATTAAGAGAGATGACAGTTTTTCACAAAACGTGTAAAATCGCTTTCTAAGAATACCAGTCGTTTTGCTACCACAATAAATCAAGCAATAAATAATCAATGAATATTAAATCCACTTCTATTTTTTTTGACAGGTTCTGTTTTTTTTCAAGGAGAGACGATATTCTAGCCTGACCCCGGTTATGTCACACATTTTCTCTTGTAAAATTTTACTCAAAACTGAGTATGGGGTTTTTTTTAAAATAGAATTCAATCTAAACCATATATACAGTCTGTGTATAGTTGATTTAACTAAAACCACTTCAGCTTTTTGCCTAGATAGTCATTATTTCGAGAAAAGATACCATGTTGACGGACATAATTTGTATGGGCTCACACGAGGGGGCTTGAGCTTGAAATCCTATCTGACCAAATGTTAACATTAATTTTTCTGACGATTTCATGTGATGAAATGATAACAAGCAATTGTTCGTCAGTAAAAACTACTGGCAAAAACAACTATAATGTTTGGTTGTTAACCCACGTGATATGTGACGTCACATCATATCAGGTGGTCAGATCACAAATTTTGAAGGACTTCTTGTTCAGTATAATTGAAAGTCCAGAACATTTATGTTCATGTCATAAAGATTTATTACATGAAGTTTTTGAAGAGTTATAAAAATATGACCAATTTCCATGCTAGTCCCCCTTTATGTAATGATTGGGAAAATTATATGACACATCAATTAATTAAAATTAAATAATCTTATATCATGTACTTTACTTGTGAAAGGTACGGTTTCTAATTAGTACACTATGTTTCAAGGGCTTATGAAAAACACTCTACACATACATGATACTACGCAATTAAGCTGTACATTTAAACATAAGCCCTTGAAACATAGTGTACTAATTAGAATGTAATACAGGGCTGTCAACCCCCAAGATATTCAAATCTGGAGAATTCATAGGGAAGGGACTATGACGTCACAGCGGAAAAAAGCGCGCAAAAAGACGTCATTCACTTTAATTTGTAACATTTGATGTGATTGGTTTATTTCTGACCAATCAGATTATTGCTTATAGTTACAATGGCCTGCTAGCAATAACAGTTTATGAGGAATGTTTTGATTTTGTTAGCAATGTAAAATGACACCAACACAAAGTATTTGGAATTTTATGGCTGTGAAAGTCTAGTCTCACAAGAAATGGTCAGCTCATCGATTATCTGGGAGATTTGAGACTAATCTGGAGACCCAGAGATACCAGGAGATACGGCCCAAAATCTGGAGACTCCCGGTTTATCCGGGAGAGTTGACATCCCTGCGTAATAGGCAGATAAACACAATAGAAAAAAAAATATGAAAACTAATCTATTCTAAAGTGCTTACCTGTATGGTATTGATATTATGTTCTTTTTTGTTAAGAAGAAAGTGATGATGGCATAGAAGAAGAGATATTGAAGAGAACAGGAAATTATTTAACCTGCAGTCGCAAAACACTGTCAAGAGGAATTCTAAATATCAGGAGAGTTAATGATGCTAATAATTCTAAGCCATCTAATGTAAGAAAACTCATTTTATATATTATTAAGTTAAAAAGGGTTTTAACACTTCCCAGTTATTCATTTCCATGTCCATATGTGATGTGTATATGTTTGTCATTTCTTTACATCATTACAATTTTATTTATTTACTGCAGTAGATTTGTGTAATACCTCCAGTAAATAACTACATCATGACAACATAATATGAAAGGCTTTCTCTCTGTTAAATTCAAAGTATTTGCATTTTATTGTTTAATAGCAAATTATTTTTCTTTTAATCTCTGTTTCTTTTATCTTTTTTTTTTACTGAATACCTGCAAAATGTCTTTTCTGGATTGGTTTTTTGTCATTCATGCAAAATATCATGCCATCAGCTTTTTCCACATTTTGATCACATTATTTTAACTATCCTTGTCTTATGTGACAAGTACTTATTTCCCAGTTAGGATACATGTAGATTTAGTTAGTGTCACATGGTCATCTATCAACTAATTGATGAGAGTGTTTGTTATATATATTGGCATAATCCATAGCTATATAAAACTCATTGTAGTTGACCTTTTTTATTTTGTTATAGGCTGGCATACAGGCTCTTGAATTTCATCCAAGTTCAAAGGTACTGCTGACTGCTGGGTTGAACAAAACAATGGACCTCTTTCAGGTATGAATGTACTATTTTTGTTTATAAAAAATTGATTTATGAAAAATTTCAATTGATTTGTGAAGTAGTTATCCCCTGGAAAAGCACTTGTTAAAAAAACAGAGGACCAACAACTATAAAAAACTTTTAATTTTTAAGTATTTTAATTTCATTCAGGTTTTTGAATGTCCTAAATTTTAATTTATTTTTTAGAACACACATGTTCATACATGTAGCTAGACCTGTCTTAATCATAGGGGGCACCGTCAAATCCACAGGAATCCCACATTTATTAATTACATTTTGGTGCCAAAAGCAAACTTCCTACACTAGTCTATGGTGGCTGATAGCTGCCACATGAATTTTTCAGCTAAAATATTTTTAAAAAACCAATGAAATCAGTTTGAAAAACAAAGTAAATTGAAACAATTTATGAATTCTTTATAAATTCAATATATTAAAAGAAATTCAAAATGAAAACAAAATACAAGGTTAAATGAAAAGAAAAGCAAAGCTGAATATGTTGTTAAATTGGATGAAAATAGAAAATAAGTTCAAATAAAAGTGAAATGAAAATAATTTGTCAATGGCCTATGACTGCCATACCAAAAATAAATAAATAAAAAGAATACTGCGGCCTATCGCTGCCACAGTATCCCATGATGCAATTACGTGACAAATTTAACAAAATTATGTGTAACATCAAACAGATGAAAAGAAACAAAATGCAGTCCTTTAGCGAAGAGCAAAACAAAGTTTTTTAGTGTGTTTATTAGTGGAATAGCTGGAAGCAGATCTTTTAATTAGATATATTTTTTAAAGGATTTGAGAAAGGGAGCAAGCGGTGTTTTTATCACAGTATTAACGGGCATTGCGGCTCAAAATATATGAGAATCGACAATACATTCATTCACTGACGTTGGAACAGGAAAAAATTGGCTCAAACCCTAACCCTAACCCTAATCCTACTGTTGAAAAGTTTGCCTGATAACGTAGCTTTAGCCCTTTTTCGTTACACTTGGTCTTGTAAACTAAATAGGCATCCGTAGTTTTGATAGCTTCCCCAATAAAACAAAATAAACTAGTGATTATTCTGTAGAAAATTTCAAATTGCAAAATAACGATTTCAAAAACATTCAAACGAGTGACTCGACAGTCATCTTGAACATAAACTCATACGCTCATGTTATGTAAATTCATAAATTCAGCTTACTTCAAGTTTTGACAAGGGGAGCACTTTAAAATATTGATTTGTGTAACCCAGCCATCAATGTGCATAGCAACTCCTGTGTGCATAGCAACTTCCTGTGTGCATAGCAACCTGCTACGAGCATTGGACGATAAAATTTCCACTGTTTCACTCCCCTCATATTACACTTGTCATTCCCTTCCTTATACGATCGTAAGTGACTCAAACGAGTGACTCGACAGTCATCTTGAACATAAACTCATACGCTCATGTTATGTAAATTCATAAGTTCCCTTCCTTATACGATCGTAAGCCATTCGGATCGGCCGAAACCAAAACACTACAAGGAACGCCTGTCACAAGATGGATTGCGAGCTGGATAGATCGCAACCAAGAACAATGGCTTTCCTTAAACAAACAAAATTTAAATGTGCTCCCTTGATTTAACCTTGTATTTTGTTTTCATTTGATTTTCTTTTATATTGAATTTATGGAGAGTTTATAAATTGTTTCAATTTATTTTTCTTTCAAATTGATCTTATTGGGTTTTTTTATGTTTTAGGTGAAAAATTGTGGCAGCTATCAGCCACCATACTAGTAATAGAGGCTTCAGACTTTTTTATGCAGTTCCATATCATGCAAAATACCTTCTTGTATAATTATGTGATCTCTAACAATTGAGGCTCACATATATGACAAGATATAGGATTCTATTGGATATTTTTTCAAAGTTATTTTTATCATCATTATGATGATCAAACATTAAGCATTATTTTTATATTGTCTTCTTAATTTAATTATTTTAATAATTAATGTACTGGTTTCAAGGGTAATAAAACTTGGCATCATCTACCAAGTGTCTATTTATTTATTTCATTTAAATACTCAGATTGATGGTCAAGCCAATCCCAAACTACAAAGCATTTTTGTAAACAAATTCCCAATTTACAATGCTCACTTCTCAACTGATGGACAGCAAGTTATTATGACTTCAAGAAGGAAATATTTCTATGTATATGATATGATTAAAGGAAAAGTGATAAGGATTCCTCCTATTAGAGGTACGCAGATTAGTGCTAATTCTGAATTAAACCTAAAATATACAGTATATTTTTCATAACGTTTCAAAACAATGGCTGTCCTAACAGTCCAAATTACTTTTTGTGTAGTGATACCTCATTTCTGGCCGTTAAGCAACGACCAGCAAGTCAAAGATTTGACAGGACAAGTCCCAATTCTGGCCAGACATTGTCCTACTGTATGTCTGGCTATTATTTTTTAATCCCTGTATGATAACCAAAGTTGCCTGAATTAAATAACATTTATTACTCTTTTTACGGCAAGGGGCATTTATCAATCTGCCTTTTACATGCTCCAGTCACGTGCTCGGCTTTTCTTTCCGTCCCCTTCTTTTGTGTTTTTTAGTTTGTAATTCCTATAAGCTGTCAATATCAATAAACTAAACTAACTAATCTAACTGTTAAGATAAGTCAATTACTACAATATTGATTTTTGCTATATACAGGTGAATGTTTAAATGTGAAGTAGTACAAATAATTTTCAGGCAGGTGTGAAAAGAACCTTGAAAAGTTTCAAGTTTCTCCTGATGGTAGTCATTTGGTTTTTCTTGGTGACAATGGATACATGATGCTAGTATCAAGCAGAGTAAGTAAGATGTTTCCTACAAAAAGAAATACTAGGCAAAATTTCTATATTATATATAATATGCTAAACATCCCTAGTCTGCACATAATTTAGTATTTATTCGTAGTATTCAGGCATTATTAGGGCAAGAGGTAGGCCTTCTTGGGTACAACCATGAAATTCCATAGGCATATCAACTAGTTTGTTGTTTAATTCAAAATTAATGGGTGCTTGGTTGCACAATGGTTAGTGTTTCTTTCAATCCAAAAGTCAGTGGTTCAAGCTTACTTAGATAAATGATCAAGCAAATCTAAACCTTCGTTCTCTACAGTAGGGACTGTGAATTAAATGGGTGTCCTATCTCCATTTGTGGACACAAGTAAGCCACTGAGGACCTACAAAACCTGGCAGTGACCCCCCATTTTAGTCACCCTCAGTGAGCAGTGTCCTCAGTGCCATACTATTGCAAAAAGGTTATTAGTGAGTGAGAACTAATCGCATTAATTATTATGACCACATCCAGTATGCCAGTGAAATGTTGCCAGGTGCTGGATGGAAAAACAAAAACAAATGAAACATTAAAAATTTTGTGGTATTTATTATTTTCGTATTCATTTTTTGTGTGTGCAGACAAAGCAGTGGATTGGAAACCTAAAGATGAATGGGACAGTAGGTGCAGTAACCTTTTCTGCTGATGGTTCACATATGTTTAGTACTGGAAGTAAGTTCGAAAGTAGGGACGAGAAGACGTTTTTGTGCCCAAATGCATATTTTTTGTTGGTGCTTTAGGTATAGGACGGTGTAATTTATCGAAAAAAAGGTATGCCATTCTAGGCATGTTGACCTTGCTTGACCATAATTCGAATTCAACCAAGATCGATAACAACATACTGACCATGGTTGCCTATTTGTTTCTGTTTCAAAACCCTACTGAAAAACGTCAGTGATAGTCTCTTATCTTTTTCTGCCCTTTTTAACTCGTGGATACGCATAGAAACAAATTATTCTGAGGGGTCTGTATAATGCAAATGTGTCACTCACTCACTAAAATGTTAGCAGATCCATAATTAAATATTTACCAATCGTCTTAGTTTGGGAGTTCATACAAACACAATGTTGTTATCCAAAAAAGGCTTCAATAGCTATTTATATCAGGAGCTGGACTGTTTGATGAGTTTTTGAAATCAGGTCTAAAGGCCCTTGTTAATTATGACTTGTGCTATTGCTATGCTTTATGGAATGTAACCAAAAGTTAATTGTTAGGTGATGGTGAAGTATACATATGGGACATGAATACTCGAACATGTCTACACAAGTTTACAGATGATGGGTGTCTAATGGGGACGACAATTGCAGCTTCAAAAAATGGACAGTATTTAGCTTGTGGGTATGTATACTGGCTTTGTATCACTGCATGAAGAAATCGTCTACTTCAACTCATATAACTCTTCTTGTTTTAATCAGATCCGATAGTGGTGTAGTTAATGTTTATGATGACAAGTGTTTCAACCAGTCCAAACCCAAGCCATTAAAGTCTGTTACTAATATTACAACTCCTGTTGATGGGACCTTGTTTAACTCTTCCAGGTAAAATGTATTTCTTCAATACAATGGTTTGTGTGTTACGGGATTGATACTCAACTTCCACTCCTATTTTCTTTGCTTCTAGTGAGATATTGGCTATTTCTTCAAGGTTTGGTAGAGATGCATTTAAGCTGGTAAGGCTCTATGTCTGTTTGTGGTTAGTTTTGTAATATCTCGAGGGTTGATGTGCTCACATTTTTTCTCTCTTTCTATCTCCAAAGGTTCATTTACCTTCTCTGTCGGTTTTCTCCAACTGGCCAAACTCAAAAGCACCTCTGCGTTATGTTTATTCATTTGATTTCTCACCAAATAGTGGGTTTCTATCGATAGGAAATGATCAAGGAAAAGCACTGCTTTATAGGTACTCTTAATATTTATTATAAGTAATAGCATAACTTTTTTATTTTATTTAACTTTATATTTTCTAATTGTTTTTTAAAATCCCAATGCCACGGAGGGACGCGGAGGGCCCAATGCTCATGTCTATATTCATGAGGGATAGTAAGACTAATCATCCATCATGTTAATCTTTGAAACAGATATTCAGTCTTTGTTAACAGCAACAACAATTTATTTACTACATTATTGTTATTAAATCTCGTATATACTCTTTTTGTAGTTTTTTAGAGATTTTATGCCTAGTATTTTAGTGTACCTATATGTATTACGCAGTTGATCATATTAACATGTTCATTTGTGCAATACAAATAATAAACTATTATTATTAATATTAATATTATTATTGTTATTATAATATTATTACTCAACAATAAAAAAAAACAATTAACCCACTTAATGTGTACTTAAAGTTACATATGAGACTTGTTAGCTCAGTGGTTAGAGTATTTCAATTTGCAGCTGCATCAGTTGCTTGATATACTGTGAGGATCAGCTCAAGTTTTATTTATCATAACCGCAGTACAATATATAGTTTATATATATTCTCATATAAATAAAGAAAAAATAGTATATTCAGCAATTGTTGAGACCCAAGCCAGAGGCTTATTTACCTAAATGTCCTTCCTCACTAGTTAACCAGAGGGATGTTAGTAGTGAGTGAGGTAATCATGATACTATTAATTATATTTATACATAAAGCCTAATGTAGATGTCATGTTTTAATATTTGTAGGATAAACCACTATACAGACTCTAGTAAAATGATTACAAGTACTATAGGACGTACTACGACTAGTCATCACGCCTTCATACAACTGACCCATGTTAATAGCAGGGGTGTGTCGTACTATAGAATGTACTACTAACTTACTGTCTAAGACAGTCTTCAGTCACTGAATCCATGTTTAGCAGGGGTGTGGCAGTACTAATAGAATGTATCTACTCTGTCATACAAGTCTTCATCAACTGACTCCATGTTATAGCATGGGGTGTGTCAGTAATACAGGAATGACTAACTACTGGTCATACATTCCTTCATTCAACTGACTCCATGTTATAGCAGAGTTGGTGTCAGTCTACAGGAATGTACTACTACTGGTCATACAAGTCTTCAGTCAACTGACTCCAGGTTATAGCAGGGGTGTGTCAGTACTACAGGATGTACTACTACTGGTCATACAAATCTTCAGTCAACTGACTCCAGGTTATAGCAGGGGTGTGTCAGTACTATAGAATGTACTACTACTGGTCATACAAGTCTTCAGTACCACTGACTCCAGGTTATAGCAGGGGTGTGTCAGTACTACAGGATGTACTACTACTGGTCATACAAGTCTTCAGTCAACTGACTCCAGGTTATAGCAGGGGTGTGTCAGTACTATAGAATGTACTACTACTGGTCATACAAGTCTTCAGTACCACTGACTCCATGTTAGCAGGGGTGTTAATGCATACTATAATTTACATTTTAAGGTCGTCCAAACCTTGATCGCTGTTCATTAACTGATAGCTTATTATAGTGTAGTATCCAGGTGGCAAACCAGAATTGTCATGATCACTATGTTAAGTTTTGTATTTTGAAATCATTTGAAGTTTGATTTGAAGTTCAAAGTAATCTGTAGCCTTGAATAAATATGAATAACCAGTCTACTTTTCACACCTGTGGAGAGTAGGCTTGACTGAGGGTTCTCAACATGCTACAAATTTGGAATAATTAATGATTAGTAATATAATTATTCATGAACTAGTTACGCTTACATTTCAAAAGTGAGGAAACCGCATATTACGATTAAAAAGATGAGGCAACAACAAATGTTTTTTATTTTTTTAATTAGCGGGTTTGAAGATTTCTATCAAAGCAATTATATTTATTTACTTAACATTGTAGTTCTACTTTAAGATAAATGTTATGGCAAGTTAAACATGAAGTCTAAAATACTATAAACATCAAAAATGTTAAGGACAAATGTAAAGACTCCCTCCACTTAATATTTGCTACATTATGTATATGATATACTAATGTATGATATTCCAATAAAGTTAGTCCGCATGAAAAGCTTCAAAGGCAATACTGATAAGGATTATGGGTAGATGGATGTTTTATGTCTTATGGCATTGTCAATTCATATCAATATATCAATTCCTATGAATATATTCAATCGGTAGTTTTTTATCACAAATATTGTTGTATATCAAAGGATTCCCGATCGTAGCTTTGTAGCTTTGCGGATGACCAACCTCATTGACGTGAGTTCTACACTGACTATGCAGTTGATTTCAAGCTTACTAACAACATGTAACTAAACCTTCGCTAACCCTTTTCGAAACAGCTGTATACGGAATAAAAGCAGGAGTATATAATAAATATATAGTGTTGGAATATATTGAGAATATCCCGTAATGCCCCACAGCATTTAATATTTGAGCCCCTTACACGTTACTACTGAAAGACAGCGTATTCGATGCTCATTTACTTTATTCAACTTATTCAATGGATCTTAATATGATTCATTTTCAAGAAATCTTGTGAGTTTCTTGGACTCTTTAGCTAGAGGGGTTCAAACTTTAAACCGTGGTCATTACGTGTTCGAATTGAGTGCAAGCCATATATGTGGTGTGTAATTGTATTGATGGTTTTCAACCCATTCCCAAGAGAATTAGTATATGTAATAGGACTCCATGCTGTCCAATTAAGAAATAATTAGGACTGACAAAATTGGATGAGGCCGAATTTTTTGAGTCCTAATTATTTCTTGATTGGGGAGCATGAAATTCCATTACCTATTAATTACATAGCTGCTCAATTAATCCCATATCAACAAGACCTGTCCAAGTAATGATAGTAATTGAACTTCTTGTAGTGCAATTTGGTCTGAAATCAAACGAGTGATTACAAAATCGCACGACCGCGTAGCGGGAGTGCGATTTGCAATTGCAAGTTTGATTTCAGACCAAAATTGCACGACAAGAAGTTCAATTACCACTTAATCGTATCCTTTTTGTAATCATACACAAGAAAAAGACACAATAAAGAGTGCAGAATGATAAATTTAATGTAGAAGAAGAACTGAATGCGAACAACAACAAAAACATCTAAAATAATATTTTTGGGCTGATTTTTTATTGTTTAAAAAAATAATTTTTAAGATGCGACTAAGAGCTCTGGGAATTAATCGCACTCCTTTGAACCAATCAGATTGCAGGATTTGGTAGTGATTACGAAAAGGATATGATTAAGAAAATAATTGGACAGTTACCTATATGGGATTAATGAGAAGCTTTATAATTGAATAACAAAAGGACACGACGGACATGTTGGAGGATATAACAGAATTCATTGACAATCTTTTGTTAAGTTCCTCTAACATGGCCGACCTTGAAAACCATCAATAAGAGTGCATAGTAACCATATAACCATAAATCAGTCAAAAAGTTAACTAACAAACTTATACAAATGAGTTCAAAGTTTTGTTGGTGTAAGGTTCACTTCCTTACTATGATTTTTACGGATATATGTTGTGTACTCTTATTATATATGGCAACTATTCTATACCAATTTCTCCTGGCCGCTTTACTGTTTAATTTCTATAATGCTATTAATAATCAAAAGTTTATAATCGTTTATCGCAGCTTCGAATGTCTGTTGCTTAACGTCAAACCATGGCGGGTGATACCGTATTGTTTAATAGCAGTGATCAATAGAGAAATGTTGACATGTCAGTGCTATAGAGGAAATTTAACGTCGAGCGCACACACATTATCCACTTTACAGTGCAACTACTGTAACTGGGGACACTTGACCAGTTAGGCAAGATTAGATAAGAGAGCCAATCAGAAACCTAGACTGCACAAGAATTTTAATTTGACCCTGATGTTACTTGTAAACAACTAGATAATCATCATCATTTTCTCGTAGGAACAAAAAGATATGTGGAAAGGATATTAATTTCTGCTGCTTTCTGATTGGCTCCACTACTCAAAGTTGGAATGTATTGTTTTTATTAAACAATTTGATTGGTTCTCGCTGTCTAAGTGGCCCCGGTTATAGTAGTTGCCCTGTAAATAGATTATATGGGAACTGTATCGTATCGTTATTGTACCTAAAATTACCGCATTGTGTGGTAGCTTTAGCGCAGTTTTCGATGGCCATGAAAAGCTCCGTGCCGTGCCGTGCCTTGTTTTCTATAATTTCAACTGTGATTATATTTTCCCCTATTTCTTATGCAGTGCTCCGGGCATTTTATTGGATAAAGAGTAAATTTTCGAGCAAGGTAATTGGTCTAGCGCATGCCTTGTCGGGTTGCGACCGTGTTCGAGCCGTGAGCATTTCACAGTCATACGAAAACTACTCTTTGTACCGTTCTGTGTCGGTACCATGGTGTGTCGTACGGTATTGTGTAGTGCAGTACTATACTATCCTATACGACTATACTACTGTCCTATACGAAGTAGTTCCTCGTCACCTTGTTTATGAATTGATAGTAATAGTTATAATATTATATATTGTGCAGAATCGAATCGTCGTATAGGGCCCAACTATCATTGGTTAAAATAAAGGTTTATAGATGCGGTAATACGGATAACAAGGTTGCGGGATATTATTACTCGTATATCGGCGCATCTTAAAAGTTGTAATAATCAAGAATGTCGGCTCAGGGGCAAATGAAAGTGGGCCGGTGACCCTTGTTCTTGAGAAAAGTGTTGTTTTCTTTCCTAAAGGGAAATCAAATCCTACGCAGTCGTTCTTATTTGTCGCGCAACGTTGCACTAAGAACGGCTGCGGGGAGACTAGCCCTAGAGGAAGGTCACCATTCGCCATTTTCCACCGTTTTCCAAACACAAAACTCTCAAGCGAAGCGCCCAAGGTACTTTCAAAGGATAATTCAAATTTGAACCTTGCAACCTCGACTGAATGCTTTGTGTTTGACAAGTGAACCGATGTATGGAAACGGTTAATTGCATGTGCATCCTGGCCCTGATACACAGGGAGCCCGGCTGTACATGAACAAATAAATCAACAAAGTACTGTAGGTTTCCTGTGTTGAGATTTGAAACAAGACGTTAAAACGTTGAACTTCCGGTAACCGTACTACCAGTAACTTGTAAGTTAGTAGCAGAGTACTTTGTTGATTTATTGGTTTATGTACAGCCGGGCTCCCTGTGCCCGATACTACGTTTCGACTCATCACATTAAGCCTACTGATAGGAGAGAGTCTTGCATATGAATAAGGAGCAGTGGGTGCCATATCGTTTGACGCGTTCGCTTATTCTTTTTATTCCATTTCACATTCTTCAGTGTTAGAAAATATATTTATATCATTACCTATTTCAAAAAAACGTTAGTGAGATCTGATACCAAGTAGCAAGCTTTAAATTGTTATATCGTGATATTCACAGCTGAAATAACTTAGTTCCCTTTTAGATTGCATGAACGAGTTACGACGGTCATTTTTCGTATTTAGCCAGAAGACATTACAGGGTAAAAATCTCAGATCACCCATTAATTTCAGATCTGTGACCGACGTTTTTTGAATTAGGCGTATGTATACATCAAATTAAAGTTGAAAAGCTCAGCGGACGTTGAGCCGGGTTTTGCAAGAATGTGTATGCTGATCTAAAAAGATTAAGAAAAAGCGAATCAAAATATGACTCCCAGCTGTCTTTGAAATCTTAAAATAGATTTCACAATACACAACAAATACTAAAAATATACATACAAAAATACGCCGCACACATAAACAAAGACGACATTTCCTGAGATCCGCCCTCAAGATGATACAACGAAAAACAACAACAAATAACAAAAACGATCAACTGAGATCGACGTTTTTCGTGGTCACATGTGATGCTAAGTAGGTATCGTTGAACATTCAGTCGTTTATAAAGTAGGGTCAAAAGTAAAAGGAGTGAAAACTATAAGTTGAGTTAAAACAGAAAATGTTAGATTTAAATTCCGCACTTGACCACTTATTTCACGGAGCTCAGTTGTGTTTTGTACCAATACGAACTGTTACATATAAAAATAGAAACAAAAAAAACAGGCACCTCTAGTGCATTTAAAGAATGCTGTCACATAAGGGAGCGATTGGTTGGCTTCCAGCTTTTACATCAACCCCTCTTCTCTTATTTGTGACCTTCAATATTGTGAAAACGATGATCGAAGCAAGCATTCTTCTTTATGCAGGTGCCATTTATTATTCAACCCTGTTATCGAACACGAAAATGCAAACAAGGTGAGTCGGTACTAAGATAGTGCAGACTCAAGCCCCTCCTTTGACCGCTTTTGTTGGACTGCCTGGAGCGGCCAGCTTCTGAACTAGTACTAAGATAACAGATAAATAACAGGTTTGAATAATAAATCCAGTGAGCCTTACCCATAGGGTCAGCATGGTGTTCCCTAGGGGCAAAGGCGTGTTACACTGAAATATTTCACCAAATCGAATCTTATGAGTCTGGAACAATTCCACTTAAATATTACTTAATGCTTATAAAAATGGAGTATTGCTCCAAGCTGGAGGCTTTGTAAAGTAAATGCCTTCGGCACAACAGCCCTGATTAGAGGCAAGAGACAGCTATATATTCGCCGATCACCAACTGACGTCTCTGGCTCTTTTTATGAAAAGTACTGAACTATTTTTAATGACTATTTTTTTAACGTAGCTCGTGAGAGCGAGAGGTCTAATAGTCTTACACAAACTACACAAACTCTATCTATTTGGAATGCATAAAGATAACAGCGAAATAAACTGACAAATTTTAATTCATTTTTTCAGTCGTTAAAAAAAGGAATTAATATCTTAGCCAATCAAGCACAATCTGCAGTCCATAGTTTGTCATAATAATACAGATGATACTAGCATTCTGTAAAGCTATTGACTAAATCCGTGTTTTGTTTATAACGAAAAAGAACAGTTATTTAGGGAGTAAATTAGGATAAATGCATAAGAAACAAATGTCCCTGTAATATAATATAAGCAAGTCTACTCCGAAAAATGACTACTAACGTTCAAAGCTATTAGTTAAGAGTATATGCCTTTCTTATATTATATTCAGGCATGGATGCTTGTAAAGTATGATTAAAAAGCTAATAAGGTACTTCCCTGTTCATCTAGGCTCCTTGCTGTAGAGCACATCGTCCCTTTTGTTTCAAACGATGGTCTGCCTCCCTTAATATTTTCGCTTCTTTTTTTCTATCGGTCAGGTGGTCTAGTACATCAGCAATTCGATCCAGAGTAATAAGGGATTCATTCTTCGTTACGTTAAGATATTGGATTAGAGCTTGTGCTCCTCCACCATTATCTTTTATCAGGGTTTTGGCTATGTCCAACTCGATACCAAAGGCACGTGATATGCTGTAAAAGTGTTGTTCCTTGAGAGGGTGTGCCTCTGTGTTTAGCAGACGACAGAATTCATCATATGCTGACCACTCAACTGGGTCCTCTGTGAACTCTTTCAATGAACGTGACTCTGCATTTAAAAACAAATATGCTTATATCTCTTTAAGTAAGTTAAACTACTAAAGATGTTAACAATAAATATATAGTAATAGAGAGGTAATAATGTTTTTTAATATTTGGTCAATATTTTTTGTTAGTTTTTAAGACGAAATGAATACTTTTTATAAATATTTCATTTAAATCTCTAATACAAAGCACAAAAACATGTATATAACTATATTGCTGTACCTTTTGCAAAAACATTCTGCTTCTCTATCGAGTCGGACTGTCTGTCTTCTTCTGCACCGCCACTGGCAAGGGCTTCGTGACAGGGTCGACCCTGCTCATGATCACAATCTACATATGAGCTTTCATCGGATGTCAACTGATTCCTTTGCACACTTATATTCCGCCGTTTTCTTCGACACCAGAAGACTCCGATAACCAAAACCGCTATGACTATCACTCCAACACCGAGTCCGATCCAAACGGGGCCCACACTGTTATTATTATAAACCTTATTGTTAAAAATTGGACGATTGTAGGCTGCCGGTTGCTTTGTGCTGGTAGATGCTATGGTTACCTTATCGGTAGTAGAAGTTTCAGTCCAAGGTACCCTCTGTAAATACTTTTTGGCAATCACTGAAGAAAGATTGCAAATTCTGTCTTGACGAAAGCTGCATTGTAGGTTTCTGGGCAAACCCTGTCTTGCACATCCTTCAATCAGCTCATCCTTTGCATCCCCGCAACAAGGCGAACATTTTTCACAAGTTGACAAATGAGGATCTCGAAACTTGTAATGACCTTTTTACATCCACCACATTTTGTGTCAGCAAAACGTGTGCAATGCTTTATGATCGCATGATTTGGTTGACATGGAGTGCACTTCTTACAAGCGTCAGCAGAGCGGGCTTCTGAGAAGGTCTGCCGTTTTTTGCACTTTACGCATTTGATGGGATTTTTAAGAGGAGCGTCCAAAACGTCACCACAAGAATAGGTTGATCCCCATCTTCGAGGACATTCCACACAAGGTAAGCACTTTGTGGTGCCATTAGGCCAGCGTTCTGTGATCTTTGTCTTGTCACATATCTCTTTTGGAGATGTCTAGAATAACATTTCAATATAAAGACTATGTACTAAACGATCTTTACGTTCATGCTGCTATATGTTGATCAGACAGGCTTAAGTCCTAAGCAAGGTTGTGGTGGTAAGGCATGGAACTGAAGGGAGTCAATCAGTGAACAATCTAAGACTGTATCCTACTGTTCTGACTGATGTATGGGGTTCTGTCAGTTGGTGTATAAGGTTGGAACAGGGCATGGAACTGAAGGGAGTGAACAAGTAAAGCCGAATGAGTGTGACGAAAGTTTTTTATTGACTTACGTTAACCAAGGTAAGAAGAATAAGGAATACGAGATAACGATACCTGCAATACAATGTAGAATGCGATCAGAACACAGTTAAAGAGGCGGATGCATATGAGTAATCCAAGATATAGTGTATTTGCCTAATCATTTAGTCTTTATCCGGCCCTGGTCATACATTTGAGTTTATCTGTTAGCCAGGCTATATATTACGCCTAGAAAATATTACACTGGGCTTTATTACACCAGGCTAATTTTTTATATATTACTCTATAATTACAAAGTGACAAAAAAGCAATCCAAACGGACACCCAAGTTAGCGAAGATTGATATCATTTGGCTTCTAACCGAACACGTACAGTGACCCCACGTTTTCATTTTATTTGAAATAATTATGACTCAATATGAATAACTGCGAAATTTTATCTACAAAATCTATGTTCGGTTTTACTGCTATGAAACTACCTTTGCTGATGATAGGTCCATCGCAAAGGAAATGTATCCGGCACATTAATGGGTTTCCGGCTCTTGAGGTTTTATTAAGAACTTTTTAAAAGCTTCACCAAAGCACTCTGACAAGACCTTCTCTGCCTCTGCGTGACCGGTGACGCAGTATATATAATAATAAGGATATATATATATGTCTAAATCATTCAGTTTAACCGACTTACTATTCGTTCTACTTTCCTCCCGAAACTAACAAAGTATTATTAGAACAGAAAGACATTCAGCAATACGGATCATGATCAAAACTAACATAAATATTTCACTGTTAGAATGGTCATAATAATAAGTTGCTATATTGCTATGCATACGAATCAACGAGTATTAAACCTTTTCGAATACGGCTATCGTGTGACTGGTAAACAAATAACAATTGATACAAAGTTTTTGAATCAGCTATAAAGCTCATTTTTACTAAAAAGAGAAAGAGGTAAACAGAGAACTCGACTTTCTCAGCTTCATTTCCTTTTGCTAGTTGTGCAAGTTAAGCGATAAAATTATGCGTTTCTCGCAGTTTGGAAATATAAAATAAAAGATTAAGTCGTTCACTTATCTTTGCCATTTAAAAGCGCTAGTTTTACTTACATTACGGGTAGAATCAGTTACTTTGTAGTGTGAGGCTAGAAATTAACCAAAACTCGGTTATTTATGGGGTTTTTTTTACCGAGTGTTTCAGTTAGGGGAATCCCCGGGATATTACTTGCTCAACAATCACGTGATGTGATCTCCTTGGAGCGAGGATAAAGGATCGATAAAAAGTATTTTATTCCACTCTTCCTAAAATGTCTGGGTTATTTTTTGCCATCGTTTGGTAAATAATCCAATGCGTTTGAAGATTCTTTTGATAATTACAAATGTCTATAACTATTTGCTTGTACATTATAATCCTGTTTTTTGATTGGTGCATATAAACATTTATTGTTAACCGCAAGCAATGCATTATTTATTATATTTAGGCGGTAAAATATACAATTCAAGTCCTGATTCAACTGAACCGTTGTCCTTCGTATAGCTGACAGTGAGACTGAGGGAGACGATCATCATGTTATAACACATTACCTCAACTCAAGTGGCATAAAGTACCACTTTAAAGAAAAAAGAAAGTTAGGCAGCGATGGTATTGAACGTGCTCCTCGTATCGATGTGTACTGAGTGATGTCTTGGATTATTTAGTGAACTCACGTTCGATAGATTCGCTCAAAATCTTTTATCCGCTGAAGGTGATAAAAGAATGTTGGACGACATTGTGAAAAGACTAAACAGGTTAGCAAGAACATTTTCAACACTATGATTACAAGTTATTTATAAAAATACACCAGTTTATGTAGACGTATATATTTAGCATAGTACGCCATATATGCCGTCCTTTTAATCAAACAAATTGATGGCTTGCTGTTGTCATTAAAATGGCGCAAAGAGAGAAGGCTTAAAACACTAAAACATTGGTTCAGAGGCAAAGAAATATTGTCTTTATTAACTACTTGTGTCTGGTCTGATGCAGAGATTTTGAGATATTCTGTTATTCATAATGGTTTTCATGGATGACTGAACACAATTACCAAGAGATTGTTTTATGTGTTCGTGTGTGTCTGTGTGTATGATTTTAAAATACCTACATTTACAAGTACATTCAGTTTGACTTGAATTTAGTCAATTTTAGCGAAGCAAGTTTATATATTTTGCTACATAAACAACGGTAGTCAACGGCTTTTAAGACTACAATGAAGAGAAAACGGTCAATTTTATGTACTGTAGTAATTAATATTATGGCTTTATTATCGGCTGACGTTAATTCTGACGCTCACCATTCTCAAGTTTCTTCATCATGATCCTATCACATGACATAACATAAAGTTTGGTCTATCCGTGAAAGGTTTGTTGTGGTTCATATACAGTTGGCGTTGCGCAAAGCCTCTCTCTTTAAGGTTCTTACAGCATCATTTTTCTATTATGTAAATACACGAATACCACATTAAAGGTAATGATCTATCGTTGTTTTGCTAGCGAATACTATGGAACCAAAGAATCAAGACATTCTATCCTGTTATAAAAAACTTCTGGTTGATGAGCTCGAACCAAACGATCTATTCAGACATCTTGTTACTGTGGCATCTTTCCACCAAGATCATGATCTTCAAGCTATTTTAAGGGTAAACGAACTACCTAGAGAGGTTAAAGTCGAAAGCCTGCTGAACACTTTAAGGAAACATCGTGACGGTCTTAAGAATCTTGTTAAAAGTCTTCTTCTTACTGATAAACATGATGTCTTAGCAAGAAAAATCCTAGGAGACGAGAACTTTGATGAATATGGTAAGTGATTACAGTCATTAAACACGAACATCTGGAAGGTTGTCGGTGTGTGGAAAATCCCTTATTTTTAAGTCTAATGCAAATGTTTTCTCCATTTATATAACTCCAACTTTTCTCCATTTATATAACTTTTATATTACCATACTAATTCATTCAAATAAGCAGTTAGTATGTCTCGCTTTACTAACAGACTTTTACAGCAAAAACAAACATTCCCACTACTTTCTATAATGGTCGCTTGGTACAAACAAGCAGATTTGCTTGTCTATTTGTGAAATAATTTTATTTATGGGAAGAAGTTAACCATCAAATCGAGCGACAAAACTTTAAAGCTAAAACAACTGTTGTCAGAGATAGTTAAAACACAACTCAGCTGTTTATTTATAAGGGGCTGGTACAAAAACTGGACTCCGTGTCCGTTGACCACCGTTGTGGACCCGGTCCATGGACCACCTACTTGAATAAGCCTAAAAATGATAATAAAAAAGAATAAATAAAAATAAAAAACAAAGGCACTTTATGTGTTTTTATCGTACTTTACCTTCATGGCAGCTGTTTCTTCTCAAGCCATTTTGCTCAACACAGGGCTCCCATATTCACGGATGTGTACCTTGATCGGGTTCCTGTGTTGTGTTGAACAAAATGGCGTCAGTAGCGATACGATATGGCCTGTTTTTTAATCGCTGCAAATGATGTTATGAAGAATCTCTTTATTTAAATCAAAGAATGACAGTGACAGCTTCAACCATGCTTTAGATGATAAAAGAATTTATGTCTGTTCAGCGTACTACGTGACTTTAGGCAGACCAAGAATGACCTGAGAAGAAACAGTTGTCATGAAGGCAAAGTACGATAAAAACACATAATGTGCCATTGTTTTATTAATATTATTATTATTATTATTTGATATTATCATTTTTAGGGCTATTCAAGTAGGTGGTGCATGGACCGGGTCCACAACGGTGGTCTATATAGACCCGGGGTCCAGGTTTTGTACCCACCCGTTTATACTTACAGACGATCCCTTTACATTCTCATTATGGTCCAAGTAACATCTCTCACCAACAAATTGGTGATATTTAGTTTTCATCATTGCTTTAGCAACTATCATTATTTATTAAAATTGATGACAAACGTTTCAGTGACATTTGCTAAGTCCTACCCTTTGAGAAATAATTACACTGAATGCGTTCAAACTTTTCTCGTTGTGTTATTTGATCGATTTGGATGCCATACCCTGTACTATCGTAGTCAAACTCCCTGATACCAAACAGATGTCGGTTAAGACTGGTATGTAGTTCGATCGATATGACTACCAATCCTACTCTTTCCACAGACATCAGTGATTTATTGGAAGATATGAGAGAGAGGTTGAGTGAGGTCCAGGTTTTGAAGCTTGAACTACTAAAGGAACGTAAAAAGCATGACAGTACGAAACGAGAACTGGAGGAAGTAAAAAGTAATCGTAATTCAGTGGTGTTTAGCGATCATGATAGCTCGTACTTTAGCGGGTTTGACAGTCCTGATACTGATACAACGACGGGATATTTATTAAGAGAGCTTGAAGAAGAGAAAAGGCGACGAGAAGAGGCTGAATATGTAAAGAGGTGTCATGAGCAAGAGTTGAGTTATCTATCCATGAAGAATAAGGAACTTGAGGAAAGCCACAGTTTTCTTTTAAGACAGTTTAAAAGCGTAGAAGATATCTATCAAGTTAGAGACGAAATATGGCACGAAAGACGTCCTTGCAAGGCAGCATCCGTTGCAAACTTGTGTCTTCATAATAGAAGCCTTAGCAAAGAGGAGATTTTAACCAAATGGAAGAGTGACGATAGTGGTAAAAAATTAAGAAAATATTCAAATTGTGGCTTTGACAATCCTGGAGTTCTAGCTCTAGCCTGAAAAAGTGTCTGATCTCGAACTGCAATTAATAGAAGAAAGAGAAAAACGTTTAGTTTCAGAAATCGAAATTTCAAAGTTAGAGTCCGATAATACACAACTTCAATTTGAACTGGAGGAAACACGTGATCAGTCACGTGATAGCATATCGTTTGAACACGAACCCGTGTGGGGTCAAGATTATTATGACGACATGAATATGGAATATAGTTATAATACATGTACTCTTGGAAGAGGATTTTCTTGCCCTGTGTTGAATCAGAATGATCCTCCACTTAAGACACCCTAGCAAACCACGTCAGAAAGAGCTGCGCATGCGCAGACCTGTCTCGTATCACGGCTGTACCGACGTATCTAATAATTGGAGGAATCGTAATGAGGAACATTACGAAATGGACGAATACGAAAATGAAATGGAAAAGAACTCAGATATTCGTGATACAGATTTGAAGTATATACTGCGCAGACTCAAACTGAAGACATGGAATTTGTACCATGACATTGTAATGGGTAGTGCTGAACTAAAACTCCTGGGTAACAGAGCTGAAAGATTAAGGTCGTATTCTTCATATATTTAATGAACATGGAATTTGTACCATAGCATTGTAATGGGTCGTATATTTTATAAATTCACTAAAGAACAAGTATTATATATAATTAGTAATATCCTAACCTCACTTTCGATATTCATTCTTGCTTTGATTCTTTTATCCTCTTTATGAGCTGTTATTATTTTTGTTATTCACTATATCAAATATATTATACTAACATTGTATAGCATAGCCTATAAAGAGTATCTATCAATACAACATGTGCCGTGATGATATGATGCTATTGAAGTACTAACATTAACACTGACGTAAGTACAGCAGTGTAAAGTAAATGTAAATACAGACACATTTCCTGCCACGTTCATATTCGGTCTTGATTAAACGTCTTTCACTAGATAATATATTTTCCATGTCCGATTCAGCCTCGGAACTTTTTCTAAGCTACCCCGAAGTCATCTCAGTGACGATTCATGATTGGATGGAAAAGGTAATACTGAAGTTATTCAGTAAAAAAGTGTTCAATGATCTAGCGTGTTTTTTCCCCAGATGAATATAGTACACTATCACTATTCTCTAACTGCATCAATAGAGTGATCTAATTTAACCCGTAAGAAATAGTACTCATATTAGTAAGTAGTAGAATCTAAATCCATTGTTTAAGAGTTAAATAACACCACTCTACTGATCATGCACACTACCAGTTATAATTATTTGTCAGTGTCTGATAGTAATGTTTTTGGGTGGACGGACTGATGAACAGCTAACATCGTTCCTTTCATTTCTATGACATCCATGTCATTGTAATTGTTCTCTTGCAGTTTCCCGCGGTGTTTTCGTAAGGTTTTCTTGTGCTTTTTCCATAAGAAAGTACAAACTAGTATAATAAGCGTTAATATGATGAGCAATCCTACTGACAGACAGGTTCCCAGCCACGCATGAAGGATCAGTTTGTTGTACTCCCACGAATGGTGGCTAACACCGTAAGGTAGTTGTACTTTGGTCGCGGTTGCGTTTTTCGTACCATTAACCATGACGTTTGACCAAACAGCTTCTGGACCTTCAAAAAAAAAAGAAACAAGTTCATTACCCTCATATCTCCTCTCTTAAATATGAATAATCTTTTTTCCCATTTAGCTATATTTTGAGTATGAAAACCCTATTTTCGTGTAGTTGAATGGTTAAACGTTTTACTTTTACCATCTATGCCGGATGACTTCTAATCTTCAATTAAAAATTCGGTCTGAGAAATATTAGATGACAGTCTGCGGATTGCAAGATCTTAATAAGATTTGGGAGCGGTAAAAACGTGTTTAACTTGCTCGTAAACGCATCAAGTCCGAGTCGATGATAATAATCAGAGTTGAATATTCATTTTTTTTCCCCAAACACCGTCTCATAATCGCTTTTGTAATAGTGTTTATACTAACAATAACGTTAAACCAAGTGAGTTGTCAGTAGTCAAAAGTATACAAGAGACAAAAAGACTTACCATTCATATGTTGCCGAAGACCAAAATATATTGTCAAGGATATGACAGAAAAAAACACTAGAAACAAACAGATGGCGATTGTAGAGTTGCTCAAATGAAAACATCTGCTTGATTTACACTTTTTTGAAATCCTCGCAGGCAATGGATTCTCATTAGTAGCGGACCAATTCAATATAACTAAGTCGCCGAAGTGTCGTGTCATTGTTGATGTTTTCGACTCTAGAATGAGATGTTAATTCGTAGCTTGTGCAGCGAATGCCATAATATATCTTTCTGGCTGGCCATCATGATTGCGGATATATGTCGGTCAACATATATATAACAATTATCTTTTATAGACTGTGACGTCAAAGGTTTCAGTCGAGATTATCAAAAACTGAAGATGAACAAATAAGTGATGTTGACTTAATTTTTCCTCCATAAAAAAGGCAATCCTGAATATTCATCAAAGGTATCTCGGTAATATTTGACTCGTTCTTCTAAATTAATCAATATAGCTATAATTTCAGTTATTATAATTTGGCTTAATAACATCATACAATATTTCCTTTGAAGGCTTTTGTTTTAATTTTGATTAGGATGGTAAATATGCCGCTAGTTATTGAAATGGTCAACATTTAAAAAATCTTTCTAAGGGGATTATTCAAATCTCCCAAAGTTTTGTATTTCGCATTCAGAGAGTACCATGAAACTCATCGCAGGAAGCCGTTTGATCATATTCAAGCTCATGTATGAATGTTTTACTTTCGTCGATACTTATATATAACATTCAATTACCAAAAGTAATATTAAACTATTTATTATCAAAATGTATATTTTACGAGTTGTTGGACAGAACATGTCAATTAAGGATACTTGCACCAAGATCCTGACAGGCTGCATATTAAAAGTTCAATTGGTTGGACATATTTCACATTAACCAATCTCCTTCCATTGGCATAAATCGTCTTTTCACATTTTTAAAAGTGATTCGTAAGAGAAAAATATTTTATTTACTTACGACTACACGGGGGTCTCTTCAGTGTCCAACCCAATACCATATTTGACGCGAGATTGAATAATATAATGATTACTATTTGATCATTCCGATTGTTATCATAATTATCATTATTATTGTTATTATTGTTATTATTATTATTATTATTATACAGACATTAGTGCTTTATTTACTTGTATTTTTCTACATCTAATTACATCCGGGACATTAAGAACCTACTTTAAAATTTCAGCCAGAAATTTGCCAGAAATGTTGGACCCCTGAATTGATTTTTTTCTTAGGCAAAGCTCAAAGATAAACTTTATAACTTGACGTCAACTCTAATATTCTCTATATAATTTTCCTAGGTATACTCAACCCACCCCATGTTGTACCCTGAGTATACTCAACCCACCCCATGTTGTACCCTGGGTATACTCAATCCACCCCATGTTGTACCCTGGGTATACTCAACCCATCCCATGTTGTACCCTGGGTATACTCAACCCATCCCATGTTGTACCCTGGGTATATTCAACCCATCCCATGCCGTACCCTGGGTATACTCAACCCATCCCATGTTGTACCCTGGGTATATTCAACCCATCCCATGCCGTACCCTGGGTATACTCAACCCATCCCATGTTGTACTCTGGGTATACTCAACCAACACCATGTTGTACCCTGGGTATACTCAACCCATCCCATGTTGTACGCTGGGTATACTCAACCCATCCCATGTTGTACCCTGGATATACTCAACCCATCCCATGTTGTACCCTGGGTATACTCAACCCATCCCATGTTGTACGCTGGGTATACTCAACCCATCCCATGTTGTACCCTGAGTATACTCAACCCATCCCATGCTGTACCTTGAGTATACTCAACCCATCCCATGCTGTACCCTGTGTATACACAACCTGGCTAATTCTACAATATTGATTTCAGTTAAGCTCTTTGTAGAGGCTTTATACATATACGCGGTTTGATTTTAGAGCATCTTTATCAATAATATCCCTGATGATAACTGATTCTGCCCAGTGGGCTACCTGTGGTGAGACTGATAAATGTAGCCTAGTTAGATAAAAAACGGCTGAAGTTTATCGAATACGTCATTCCTCTTAATGTTTTTTACGATTTCTGCAAACTGCTTAACAGTTATTTTCGGCCTTTTAGAACTCAAAACCTCCATAAGTTCCCGTGTTGCATTGCCTCCCTCTTTGATTGTTTGGTTCTTTATGCTGATTCTTTCTTCTTGGGTTAGTCCAAATCTCATTGCCACCCTCTCGAAGTCCCACATTCCTCTTTTTTTCTTGTCACCAAGGAGAACGCATACGCTTTCAACAACATCATGGCACTTTTCTATAAAATCTTCGAGTGTTCGGTCTGCAATAAAACAGCACTTGTCAAAGATATTGCACTCAAAGAAACATTCACTTTGTAAGTCAATTCACTTACCTTCAGGGGTAGGTACAGGCATGAATGGATTGGTCGTATAACTTGAGCTTAGGTTTCTGACAAATTCTGGTCGCTGGGTTTTTTTGAAGGGTATTTTAATTGCAGCAACAGCCAAAAGAATGAGTATGAGTACAAGCAGACTTAGTAAAACGTACAGGACAATAGTTTGTGACAAAGCTGTGTCTTCATTACGAATGTTATTCATCGAGCGGCCTTGTTCTACTTGAGATGTGAAGTGCGTTTTTTCCTTATCTGATTTTGTAAGGAACGGTATTGAGGGGTTCGAGAATGTCCTGGGTTTATTAGTTGATCGCCTCTGAAATTTTTCAACTTCTCGTGTAAATATTTTGCTGGCCATAGATTCCTTACTTGTCAAGTTCATTCTAGGTTTTGTTGGAGTTCTGTTAAGTTTAGGACAACCATAGGGTCTAGCTTTACACATTCTTACCCTTGCGCATCCCAATGGTGCTTCATCTTTGCCGTCATGACAACACCTTCCACATTCCTCACAACTAAATGAAATTGTATCGTGATAGTATCCGGCTTTACAGTCTCCGCAGACAGCATTTCCATGTGGTGTGCAAACTTTTTTTGTATATCTTTTTGAACATCGTGTGCAAGCAACGCACGGCTTATTGTCGAATTTTTTGGAAAACTTTCCACTCGGACAAGTCATACATTTGGCCGGTGTGCCATTTACTGCTTTAGTAGAACAAGGAATGGAGTATTCTGTGCCTGGTGGACAAGCAGGACATGGCGAACAACCAATCACTTGACCACTATTTTTGTAAATCCAGGTGATTTGGTTACCAGGGCATATGAAATCATCTCGGGGGCTCCGTTTTACCTAAAAAATGGCCATACAACAATTAGTTCAGAGAGCAGGGAAGGGGTAGGAGAGGTGAGGAAGGTGGTGAGGGAATTTGCCATTTTCCGGCTAGGATTTGTAAAATAAAGAGTTACAAGGTGCCTCGAGGTCATACCACAGGTAACCCATGAAAAGCAGAAAATGGTAAACAACAAGTTTTTTTTAATTACTTTTAATTTACTTTTTAATTATTTTTAACTCTACTTCCCTTGTAGCTAAGGTTTGGAATGATCAAGATTTATATGGTTTTCTGGTTAAGACCTTGGAAAGTTGATACCAAACTGTCGCAGTTTTGTGAAATATATGTACATCCCGTAAAGTCAAACCTTATTTTAACCTTTACGAAAACATTTTGAGAAACTTTACGTTTGTGAGAAAGCGAGATGTGACCAAATCTTTCCCCTCATTCAACCGCCGTCCCTACTTGTGCACGTCGTGGACAATTATATATATATATATATTTGGATTAACTTATTTACTTATTAACCGACGCGTACGCTTACGTAAGCGGTCACGAGGCAGGTATAGGATACAGTAGTTCGTTATGTACGATTGAACCGTTGGTCACAGCAATAATTTTGGCGTATATAGATGGGAAAACTGAACAAATCAAGCCAGCACATAGCAGTACAGATGCGTAACAGTTTAAACAGTTTCTAACGTTTAAAAAACACCAATATAACAGAGTCTAACGGCTAAACAAAACACCAATTTTTGCCCTAGCGCCCTTGTATAGCCATTTGCAAAAATTATGGCCGCTTCCAATATATATACGAGTAGATTAAAAGCATATCAAAAATTATGGGATGTCATCCCCGATATTTTTTTCTAGTTGTCTATCACTAGGGCTTTCTGAAAAAAATATCAAGAAAGTTATCTCCCCGTGTCTGATATACAGACGCTCAACTGTAAATACTAATCCAGGCAAGACAAAACAAAAATTGGGACATATATATAAGTATATATATCCGATAAATGTCAGAATGTTTGAGATTTGGTGTGTGTATATATATATATATTTACATCTATCTATGTTCACTGTCACTATATAAATGACTTAATTAACTTTGTTGAGGACAGAGTTTCTCGTGCAATCCTAAAGAACTAGTCTGCCTTATATAGCGAAGACCAAGCCTGCTTAGTTACATTTCTACATTATAAAAGTGCAGACGACATTTCTTAAGATAAATACTTCAAATTATATTTCTAGATAGTCGCAAGAGTTGGTAATGAAAACCAGTTACAAGAAGTCACTTACCGTGGCACAAATAACACCAGATAGAATTAATAATCCAACCAAGAGACATCCCATGTCTTTTGAGAACGCTGTAACATATAAAGAAATAACCGAAGATCGAACGTGAAAACGCTTCATTAAAACCACATACGTATCGGCACCGGGGATTCCCCGTTAGCTAATTCTTTATTCTCAAGGTCAATTTGTTGGATGATGGAATTTGTTAGCGCATACAGATTTGAGTCTTGTAACGGTCGGTCTTGCACAAGGGGAGAACAAAGTCCATTTCCCCCCTCAGTGTATATTTTTTTGTAGGTAGACTATTTTGGTGGTTATTAACCACTTCATTGAACAGAATTGCCTCTTTTCTTTAGAAGAGCATCGACAGTCTTGAGACTTCTAGAGCCCTGCTATAGGGTTTATCGCGGACGGTGTGAACTGCAGGTTGCGGGTTGCGGGTTGCGGGTTGCGGGTTGGGGGTTGCGGGTTGCGGGTTGCGGGTTGCGGGTTGCGGGTTGCGGGTTGCGGGTTGCGGGATTTTCATATTCCTTTTAATTGTATGTCAGTGGGTGAGCGAGTAGTCTCCCTCGCAGCCGTTTTTAGTGTCGGTCGTCACGCAACGCTCCCTCCCCAGGTTGATAATGTTTATCTACCTCTTATCGACCCTATCCATTGCAAAATTCGCTCTTCTTTTCAACTTTAACATTTACACTGACATTACGTGTATAAGTTATCTTCCTAAATACAAAACGACAACGATTACTGTCCATTGTGGAGCAAGGTCAAGCCGGTCAAGATAATCGGGTGATCAAAAACACTTGCTTTCCAATGGGGAAAGAATCTTTCACATTTAGCAGCCTGCCTATTTTAAGCGAAGTGCAAGCTAATATTACATGTATATTAACTTTTTCACTGTAGCGTTTAGAAATGTGCCTATTCAAAGAAACCAAAGTGTGATTTCAAGTAAAGCGTCAACACTCCTTTAGGCTTTCCTAATTCAAAACAGCCAAATGTCAGTCATTACTGGAAACTGTTGTTATAGGGTTGCAAAGTGCATACACCCTGATTAATTGATTGATAAGTCAAAGCATAAATGATCATACTTCATGGTTTCTGAACTTATTATCATAGCAACATCTCGCACAAGAGATGTCATAAATCGTGTGGATATACCTATACTGACAGATTACGCTGCAGTGGAAGTCCACCTTCTTCATCCAATAACTTCAGGGTTGTTTTTGTCAAAGACACCAGAATGCAATAATGCTATGGTTGTGGTGGTACTGCCAGAGCCAACCTCGATGTGCAGCCGCCATCACCATGTAACATTGTTCTTACGAGGAAGGAGTTTCGCATATACAATAAACGAGGAACAACCACCATGAACATCTCTGCTAAAAAGGAGAATGTCTACTACCATCCTCAAAGGAAATGCGTAGAAAAAAAAAATGACGACGTTCTCGACGCCAATTTCATTGGCATTCCCGAGTTGACAAAGGTTGCACTGGATGAAAGACACAAGGCCCTACTAGAAAAGGAGTTTGGCCTGACACTATAGAACGACTTGGCCTAACATTATATAAAAGGACTATACGAACTATTACATCATTCTTAGATCAATTTATTGATTGCCTCCGCCAAGTTCCAGTCTACATATATGTTCCAGTTTACACCTTACCTTTGATTTCCTTCATATTATAGTGGTGCAATTCAAACTACCTAAATCCATTATTTACTACTGCAATATTTTTTAATTCAAATAATTTTTTAATCATTTTTTTAATCATTTTATTTTTATTTTTATAATAATGATTTTGTAATTGATCACGATTGAATTAGGAATGCACAGTTTTGAATTTTTACTCTGATTGACGATGACAATGTTTTGTGAAGTCCAAGTTTGAGTTAAATGGAGTTAGATGAAGTTAAATGGATTTTAAACCTTTCTTCTCAATGTGTTTGTTTTTATTATTAGAACACTCACGCTGAAATACAATGAAAAATAGTCTGAAAAACTCTCCTGAACTGTAACCCGCAACCCGCAACCTGCAACCTGCAACCCGCAACCTGCATTATACTCCGTCCGGGTTTATCGGGATGAAATATTGGTAGATATTAGAGTCACAGTTGAGCAATGATCTTGCGATCATCTGCCTTCAGGAATTTCGCTGAAGGGCCGAGCTTTGTATTGAGACTCTTCAGGAATTATTAGGGACATCTAAGGCATTACCAAAATTTGAAAAGATCTAATTTAGAGTGCATTCAGTCAAACTGTTGAATAGTTAGATAAATGTATCTAACTTAGATAACTATTTAGTTGACGTCACCTAAAATAGTAAAAGCGCGCCAAATAACGGCTAATGCTAATCCGGGGGGGTGTTTTACCAGAGAATGAGTGAATAGAAATTCATTTGTATCATCGTTTCTCCCCCTGATCTCAGTAGCTGTTTACTCGTAGGTCAGCTAAAATAGTAACTAACTTATCTAATTTAGTTGACGTCAACTATTCAACAGTTTGACTGGAGGCACTTAGTAAACTATTTCTTTTATGTCCGATCAATCCATGCCGTAAATTTAAATAAGAAATAATGTAAAGCCAAATAAAGTTTTAAATTGCTACACCTACTTGCAAGAAGATTGTCATACGAGAATAGAACATTTGTAATTTAGTAAATTAGTGATTTAGTAAATTTACCGATTAGAAATGAATTATCACTGGCTTCAGACTCGAAATCATCAGTAATGTAGCGGATGGCAGCTCCTTGTCGGAGAGATCCGTGAAACTTAATTGAAACCATGACTAAGACTCTTGAATTCCACAAAGTTTAAAAATCTAGTGAATGTTAACTCGTCGAATTTCTGTGAGTCTCTGATTTGACCTCGCAGCGGGTATGATTACATAAGGTTAAAATCACGTGGTACAATAGTTATTAAAAACGATACTACGTGAGCTTCTGTTACAGGTAAGAAAATATATTTTTGGACAACATGATGTAACCAGCATGCAGATGAAGATGTAATTTCAAAATTAAAACGAAAATGAATAAATAAAAACAATAAATGTATTTGTTTTCGTACGCTTCTGCTCGTGTAACATTGTGGCCATCATGCAGTAAATAAATAGGTTGACATAATAACAATGCTAAAAGAGTGTCCCTTTAGACTGGGAAAACTAACGTAACCAAAACTACGAATCCTAGCGCTGTCTGACGTTTCTGATATGTTAGTAGTTAGTCTGACATTAGTCCCCACCCCCCACCCTCCCACTAAACCCTAATTGGATTCGCCTGTAACATTGTACCAGTTTGTAGTTTATACCAATTTACTGTACTGACACTCGAACCATGAACACTTTAAGGATTTTTTTAACATTTCTCGAATAATCCAATCAAAAGCCAGATTCTAACAGAGGTTCCAACATTTTTTCGAAAAACAATTTAAAGTAGTGTATCAATTATTTCATAACAGTTACTTCGTCGATAAACGTTTCGTTTTATTTTGTAAATTATTGAAAGTTTACACATTGTGCTACAATCTAGCAGTTCAATTAGTTGATGATGATGATTTATGATTTATATAGCGCCCTTTCTATGTGAATATATTCAAAGGTGCTTTACATTGAGTTGTGAATGACAGATTGATGATGATTATGATTTATATAGCACCCTTTTCTATGTGGATATAATCAAAGGTGCTTTACATGGAGTTGTGAATGACAGATTGATGATGATTATGATTTATATAGCACCCTTTTCTATGTGGATATAATCAAAGGTGCTTTACATGGAGTTGTGAATGACAGATTGATGATGATTATGATTTATATAGCACCCTTTAATATGTGGATATAATCAAAGGTGCTTTACATGGAGTTGTGAATGACAGATTGATGATGATTATGATTTATATAGCACCCTTTTCTATGTGGATATAATCAAAGGCGCTTTACATTGAGTTGTGAATGACAGATTGCTAGTTATTTAGAACCCATTGTTCAGGGATATCATCCATTACTGTTATGCTCACTGTTATGCATCCCATCTATCAAATCCAATTCCTATGGCGGACGCACTTTCTCAATAAATGCGCCGAAATTGTGGAATTCCATTCCTTGAAAAAAAAATTAAAAGTTAGAAAAAGTAGAAACTTTCAAAACTAAACTGCAGACATTTTTGTTTCAAAAACATTATTTTTAGCTATCATATACTTATTTCAATAAAGTTAGTCACCAAAAGCCTAGAAAGCTGTGATCGCTGAGAATCATGGAAAATATTTCATTTCCAACAAGTTAAGCTTATGACACAAACTGCAGTAGTTGAGGCTGCTCAGAGGAGTTGAACTAATAACTGGTAGAAGATCTCAATTCCATCAACAGTTATCAAGCGGTTAAAACATGTAAAATGTATCTGCCCATAATCCTTGTCGGTCTCAGTGTATAAGTATATGTCTTGCTAGGCGCATTATAATTATTATTGCTTTTATGCTATTTACAAGCATGAGAGATGGCTAGCATGAAGTGGAGGCTCTGACGGTGGTTACTACCAGGGTCCTCAGTGGTTCTCAGTTAATTTTACGTCCGTTAATTTAACGATGTTGGTTAGTAATGATGATTAGCGCATTTTCGACCATTTTCGGTCAAAATGTATGGACTATAGACCATTTAAAGTGGTTATACGAGCCACTTGAAAGTCTAACCATTTGCGGATGTAATTACAAAGGCAGCACTTTCTCCTCAATTATATTAAGACCCTGAGGCCCGGCCGAACTTTTCATGCGCCGCACCAAATGTTAAGAATTAAGATACGAAAAGTACGACGTCTGAATCAAAGTTCGACCAAAACATTGAGATCGAACCAATCGTTAAGATCGACTGAAGCGGTCGGGAATTACGACTTCGGAGCTACTCTGGTTCAAACGGCGAACTTTTCATGAATCGAACCTAATGCATATATTATATTTAATCGCAAAAAAAGGGGGAGGGGAGCAAGCAGGTTTATCATGAGCTGTGCATGCGCAAAAACATTAACATGGCTTCCTGTTTTATATAAGAGGCTCGGAAGCTGGTTCCGGATCCCAGGAAAGCAAAATGGCGTCCGATGACGCCACGAAAGTCCGATGTTCAACCAACTAAGCCAAGTGGTTTGCGGTTGTTAAGACGGATTGAACAAAAAATAAAAAATCCAAAATTTTCTGCCGTTTGTCGTGATTGGATGGCTCCTTAAAATGCTTGATTCCTTTGTTTCTACAGAGAGCTGTGATTGGATATTTATGAAAAAATGTCAAAAAATCCTTGAAGCTAGTGTTCTTGATTCGAGTGTCAGAACTTTAATATGACGAATATCTAGCCCAAACCTCTAAACCCTATGTATACCAACCCCATTTAAACGATTTATACAAACTTAATGTCATTTAATAGAGAGTGTCACAAATGAAATTCATTAAGAATAGCTTTCAGAGAAATTCTTTTTGAAACTAGTTAAAAATAATACTTCATAAGTAATGCACATCTTTTTTAACCCTTCTGAAAATGACCAAAACCCGTAAAAACCATGGGCTATAGTCCATAGTTTTTTCAAGAAGATGGGCGAAAATAAGCTATTTTTAATTCATGATAAATTATGCATCTTTCGAAAGGTGTGAAAATGACCCACAATTAATCAAAACCATGGGGTATAGTCCATACATTTTACCCGAAAACGAACGAAAAAGATCTAATTTTCATGGATAATAAATGATGCACATTTTTTCAAAAGGCTTGAAAATGACACAAAATCCATCAATACCATGTTCTATAGTCCATACATTTTGCTCCAATATCATCTAATTTTTATTGATAATGAATAATGCATATGTTTCTAAAAGGTGTGAAAATGACAAAAAAAGTCCATCAAAACCATGGACAATAGTCCATGCATTTTGCTCGAAAATGATCTAATTTTTATTGACAATGAATAATGCATATTGTTTTAAAAGGTGTGAAAATGACCCAAAATTCATCAAAACCATGGGCTATAGTCCATACATTTTGCCCGAAAATGAGCTAATTTTGATGGATAATGAATAATGCATATATTTTCAAAAGGTGTGAAAATGACCCAAAAGTCAACAAAACCATGGGCTATAGTCCATACATTTTGCCCGAAATTGGAAGAAAATGATCTATTTTAGATTGATTATGAATAATGCATATTTTTTCAAAAGGTGTGAAAATGACCCAAAATTCATCAAAACCATGGGCTATAGTCCATACATTTTGCCCGAATTGGACAAAAATGATAAAATTTTTATTGATAATTAATAATGTATATTATTTCAAAAGGTGTGAAAATGACCTAAAATCCATAAAAACCATGGGCTATAGTCCATATATTTTGCCCGAAATTGGACGAAAATGATCTATTTTAGATTGATTATGAATCATGCATTTCTTTTAAAAAGTGTGAAAATGACCCAAAATTCATGAAAACCATGGGCTATAGTCCATACATTTTGCCCGAAAATGATCTAATTTTTATTGATAATGAATAATGTATATTTTTTCAAAAGGTGTGAAATTGACCCAAAATTCATCAAAACCATGGGCTATAGTCCATACATTTTCTTCGAAAATGATCTAATTTTTATTGATAATGAATAATGCATATTTTTTCAAAAGGTGTGAAATTGACCCAAAATTCTTCAAAACCATGGGTTATAGTCCATACATTTTGCCCGAAAATGATCTAATTTTTATTGATAATGAATAATGTATATTTTTCAAAAGGTGTGAAATTGACCCAAAATTCATCAAAACCATCGGCTATAGTCCATACATTTTGCCGAAATTGGACGAAAATGATCTATTTTAGATTGATTATGTATAATGCATTTCTTTTAAAAAGGTGTGAAAATGACCCAAAATTCATCGAAACCATGGGCTATAGTCCATACATTTTGCCCGAAAATGATCTAATTTTTATTGATAATGAATAATGTATATTTTTTCAAAACGTGTGAAAATGACAAAAAAACCATAAAAACCATGGGCTATAGTCCATAAATTTTGCCCGAAATTGGACGAAAATGATCTATTTTAGATTGATTATGAATCATGCATTTCTTTTAAAAAGTGTGAAAATGACCCAAAATTCATGAAAACCATGGGCTATAGTCCATACATTTTGCCCGAAAATGATCTAATTTTTATTGATAATGAATAATGTATATTTTTTCAAAAGGTGTGAAATTGACCCAAAATTCATCAAAACCATGGGCTATAGTCCATACATTTTGCCCGAAAATGATCTAATTTTTATTGATAATGAATAATGCATATTTTTTCAAAAGGTGTGAAATTGACCCAAAATTCTTCAAAACCATGGGTTATAGTCCATACATTTTGCCCGAAAATGATCTAATTTTTATTGATAATGAATAATGTATATTTTTTCAAAAGGTGTGAAATTGACCCAAAATTCATCAAAACCATCGGCTATAGTCCATACATTTTGCCGAAATTGGACGAAAATGATCTATTTTAGATTGATTATGAATAATGCATTTCTTTTAAAAAGGTGTGAAAATGACCCAAAATTCATCGAAACCATGGGCTATAGTCCATACATTTTGCCCGAAAATGATCTAATTTTTATTGATAATGAATAATGTATATTTTTTCAAAAGGTGTAAAAATGACACAAAATCCATAAAAACCATGGGCTATAGTCCATACATTTTGCCCGAAATTGGAAGAAAATGATCTAATTTAGATTGATTATGAATCATGCATTTCTTTTAAAAAGTGTGAAAATGACCCAAAATTCATGAAAACCATGGGCTATAGTCCATACATTTTGCCCGAAAATGATCTAATTTTATTGATAATGAATAATGTATATTTTTTCAAAAGGTGTGAAATTGACCCAAAATTCATCAAAACCATCGGCTATAGTCCATGCATTTTGCCCGAAATTGGACGAAAATGATCTATTTTAGATTGATTATGTATAATGCATTTCTTTTTAAAAGGTGTGAAAATGACCCAAAATTCATCGAAACCATGGGCTATAGTCCATACATTTTGCCCGAAAATGATCTAATTTTTATTGATAATGAATAATGCATATGTTTCTAAAAGGTGTGAAAATGACAAAAAAAGTCCATCAAAACCATGGACAATAGTCCATGCATTTTGCTCGAAAATGATCTAATTTTTATTGACAATGAATAATGCATATTGTTTTAAAAGGTGTGAAAATGACCCAAAATTCATCAAAACCATGGGCTATAGTCCATACATTTTGCCCGAAAATGAGCTAATTTTGATGGATAATGAATAATGCATATATTTTCAAAAGGTGTGAAAATGACCCAAAAGTCAACAAAACCATGGGCTATAGTCCATACATTTTGCCCGAAATTGGAAGAAAATGATCTATTTTAGATTGATTATGAATAATGCATATTTTTTCAAAAGGTGTGAAAATGACCCAAAATTCATCAAAACCATGGGCTATAGTCCATACATTTTGCCCGAAATTGGACAAAAATGATAAAATTTTTATTGATAATTAATAATGTATATTATTTCAAAAGGTGTGAAAATGACCTAAAATCCATAAAAACCATGGGCTATAGTCCATATATTTTGCCCGAAATTGGACGAAAATGATCTATTTTAGATTGATTATGAATCATGCATTTCTTTTAAAAAGTGTGAAAATGACCCAAAATTCATGAAAACCATGGGCTATAGTCCATACATTTTGCCCGAAAATGATCTAATTTTTATTGATAATGAATAATGTATATTTTTTCAAAAGGTGTGAAATTGACCCAAAATTCATCAAAACCATGGGCTATAGTCCATACATTTGCCCGAAAATGATCTAATTTTTATTGATAATGAATAATGTATATTTTTTCAAAAGGTGTGAAATTGACCCAAAATTCATCAAAACCATGGGTTATAGTCCATACATTTTGCCCGAAAATGATCTAATTTTTATTGATAATGAATAATGTATATTTTTCAAAAGGTGTGAAAATGACCCAAAATTCATCAAAACCATCGGCTATAGCCCATACATTTTGCCCGAAATTGGACGAAAATGATCTATTTTAGATTGATTATGTATAATGCATTTCTTTTAAAAAGGTGTGAAAATGACCCAAAATTCATCGAAACCATGGGCTATAGTCCATACATTTTGCCCGAAAATGATCTAATTTTTATTGATAATGAATAATGTATATTTTTTCAAAACGTGTGAAAATGACACAAAATCCATAAAACCATGGGCTATAGTCCATAAATTTTGCCTCAAATTGGACGAAAATGATCTATTTTAGATTGATTATGAATCATGCATTTCTTTTAAAAAGTGTGAAAATGACCCAAAATTCATGAAAACCATGGGCTATAGTCCATACATTTTGCCCGAAAATGATCTAATTTTGATGGATAATGAATAATGCATATTTTTTCAAAAGGTGTGAAAATGACCCAAATATCAACAAAACCATGGGCTATAGTCCATACATTTTGCCCGAAATTGGACGAAAATGATGTAATTTTTATTTATAATTAATAATGTATATTATTTCAAAAGGTGTGAAAATGACCTAAATCCATCAAAACCATTGGCTATAGTCCATACATTTTGCCCGAAAATGATCTAATTTTTATTGATAATGAATAATGCATATATTTTCAAAAGGTGTGAAATTGACCCAAAATCCATCAAAACCATGGGCTATAGTCCATACATTTTGCTCGAGAATGATCTAATTTTTATTGGTAATGAATAATGCATATCTTTTCAAAAGGTGTGAAAATAACCTACAATTCTTCAAAACCATGGGTTATAGTCCATACATTTTACCCGAAAACGAACGAAAATGATCTAATTTTCATGGCTAATGAATAATGCATATTTTTTCAAAAGGTGTGAAAATGACACAAAATCTATAAAAACCATGGGCTATAGTCCATACATTTTGCCCGAAATTGGACGAAAATGAGCTAATTTTCATGGCTAATGAATAATGCATATATTTTCTAAAGGTGTGAAAATGACCCAAAATTCATCAAAACCATGGGCTATAGTCCATACATTTTGCTCCAATATGATCTAATTTTTATTGATAATGAATAATGCATATTTTTCAAAACGTGTGAAAATGACCCAAAAGTCAACAAACCATGGGCTATAGTCCATACATTTTGCTCCCATATGATTTAATTTTTATTGATAATGAATAATGCATATTTTTCAAAAGGTGTGAAAATAACACAAAATCCATAAAAACCATGGGCTATAGTCCATAAATTTTGCCCGAAATTGGACGAAAATGATCTAATTTTTATTGATAATGAATAATGTATATTTTTTCAAAAGGTGTGAAATTGACCCAAAATTCATCAAAACCATCGGCTATAGTCCATACATTTTGCCCGAAATTGATCTATTTTAGATTGATTATGTATAATGCATATTTTTTCAAAACGTGTGAAAATGACCCAAAATTCATCAAAACCATGGGCTATAGTCCATACAATTTGCCCGAAATTGGACGAAAATGATCTATTTTAGATTGATTATGAATAATGCATATTTTTTTAAAAGGTTTGAAAATGACACAAAATCCATCAATACCATGGGCTATAGTACATACATTTTGCCTGAAAATGATCTAATTTTTATTGATGATTAATAATGTATATTATTTCAAAAGGTGTGAAAATGACCCAAAATTCTTCAAAACCATGGGCTATAGTCCATAGATTTTGCTCGAGAATGATCTAATTTTTATTGATAATGAATAATGTATATTTTTTCAAAAGGTGTGAAAATGACCCAAAATTCATCAAAACCATGGGCTATAGTCCATACATTTTGCCAGAAAATGAGCTAATTTTGATGGATAATGAATAATGCATATTTTTTCAAAAGGTGTGAAGATGATTTAAAATTTATCAAAACCATAGGCTATAGTCCATACATTTTGCCCGAAATTCGACGAAAATGAGCTAATTTTCATGGCTCATGAATAATGCATATATTTTCAAAAGGTGTGAAAATGACACAAAATTCATCAAAACCATGGGCTATAGTCCATACATTTTGCCCGAAATTGGACGAAAATGATCTATTTTAGATTGATTATGAATAATGCATTTCTTTTAAAAAGTGTGAAAATGACCCAAAATTTATCAAAACCATGGGCTATAGTCCATACATTTTGCCCGAAAATGATCTAATTTTTATTGATAATGAATAATGTATATTTTTTCAAAAGGGTTGAAATTGACCAAAAATTCATCAAAAACCATCGGCTATAGTCCATACATTTTGCCCGAAAATGATCTAATTTTGATGGATAATGAATAATGCATATTTTTTCAAAAGGTGTGAAAATGACACAAAATCTATAAAAACCATGGGCTATAGTCCATACATTTTGCCCGAAATTGGACGAAAATGAGCTAATTTTCATGGCTAATGAATAATGTATATATTTTCTAAAGGTGTGAAAATGACCCAAAATTCATCAAAACCATCGGCTATAGTCCATACATTTTGCTCCAATATGATCTAATTTTTATTGATAATGAATAATGCATATTTTCAAAAGGTGTGAAAATGACCCAAAATTCAACAAAACCATGGGCTATAGTCCATACATTTTGCCCGAAATTGGACGAAAATGATCTAATTTTTAATGATAATTTATAATGTATATTATTTCAAAAGGTGTGAAAATGACCTAAAATCCATCAAAACCATGGGCTATATTCCATACATTTTGCCCGAAAATGAGCTAATTTTGATGGATAATGAATAATGCATATATTTTCAAAAGATGTAAAAATGACCCAAAATCCATCAAAACCATGGGTTATAGTCCATACATTTTGCTCGAGAATGATCTAATTTTTATTGGTAATGAATAATGCATATCTTTTCAAAAGGTGTGAAAATAACCTACAATTCTTCAAAACCATGGATTATAGTCCATACATTTTACCCGAAAACGAACGAAAATGATCTAATTTTCATGGCTAATGAATAATGCATATTTTTTCAAAAGGTGTGAAAATGACACAAAATCTATCAAAACCATGGGCTATAGTCCATACATTTTGCCCGAAATTGGACGAAAATGATCTATTTTAGATTGATTATGAATAATGCGTATTTTTTCAAAAGGTGTGAAAATAACACAAAATCCATCAAAACCATGGGCTATAGTCCATACATTTTGCCCGAAATTGGACGAAAATGATCTATTTTAGATTGATTACGAATAATGCATTTCGTTTAAAAAGGTGTGAAAATGACCCAAAATTCATCAAAACCATGGGCTATAGTCCATACATTTTGCCCGAAAATGATCTAATTTTTATTGATAATGAATAATGCATCTTTTTTCAAAAGGTGTGAAAATGACACAAAATCCATCAAAACAATGGGCTATAGTCCATACATTTTGCTCCAATATGATCTAATTTTTATTGATAATGAATAATGCATATTTTTCAAAACGTGTGAAAATGACACAAAATCCATCAAAACCATGGGCTATAGTCCATACATTTTGCCCGAAATTGGACGAAAAAGATCTATTTTAGATTGATTATGAATAATGCATTTCTTTTAAAAAGGTGTGAAAATGACCCAAAATTCATCGAAACCATGGGCTATAGTCCATACATTTTGCCCGAAAATGATCTAATTTTTATTGATAATGAATAATGTATATTTTTTCAAAAGGGGTGAAAATGACACAAAATCCATCAAAACCATGTGCTATAGTCCATACATTTTGCCCGAAATTGGACGAAAATGATCTATTTTAGATTGATTATGAATAATGCATTTCTTTTAAAAAGGTGTGAAAATGACCCAAAATTCATCGAAACCATGGGCTATAGTCCATACATTTTGCCCGAAAATGATGTAATTTTTATTGATAATGAATAATGTATATTTTTTCAAAAGGTGTGAAATTGACCCAAAATTCATCAAAACCATGGGCTATAGTCCATACATTTTGCCCGAAAATGATCTAATTTTTATTGATAATGAATAATGTATATTTTTTTAAAAAGGTGTGAAAATGACGCAAAATTCATCAAAACCATGGGCTATAGTCCATACATTTTACCCGAAAACGAACAAAATTGATCTAATTTTCATGGCTAATGAATAATGCATATTTTTTCAAAAGGTGTGAAAATGACACAAAATCCATAAAAACCATGGGCTATAGTCCATACATTTTGCCCGAAATTGGACGAAAATGAGCTAATTTTCATGGCTAATGAATAATGCATATATTTTCTAAAGGTGTGAAAATGACCCAAAATCCATCAAAACCATGGGCTATAGTCCATATATTTTGCCCGAAAATGACCTAATTTTGATGGATAACGAAAAATGCATATATTTTCAAAAGGTGTTAAATGGACTCAAATCCATCAAAACCATGGGCTATAGTCCATGCATTTTGCTCGAGAATGATCTAATTTTTATTGGTAATGAATAATGCATATCTTTTCAAAAGGTGTGAAAGTAACACAATTCTTCAAAACCATGGGTTATAGTCCATACATTTTACCCGAAAACGAACGAAAATGATCTAATTTTCATGGCTAATGGATAATGCATATTTTTTCAAAAGGTGTGAAAATGACACAAAATCCATAAAAACCATGGGCTATAGTCGATACATTTTGCCCGAAATTGGACGAAAATGAGCTAATTTTCATGGCTAATGAATAATGCATATATTTCCTAAAGGTGTAAAAATGACCCAAAATTCATCAAAACCATGGGCTATAGTCCATATATTTTGCCCGAAAATGACCTAATTTTGATGGATAACGAATAATGCATATATTTTCAAAAGGTGTGAAATTTACTCAAAATCCATCAAAACCATGGGCTATAGTCCATACATTTTGCTCGAGAATGATATAATTTTTATTGGTAATGAATAATGCATATCTTTTCAAAAGGTGTGAAAGTAACACAATTCTTCAAAACCATGGGTTATAGTCCATACATTTTACCCGAAAACGAACGAAAATGATCTAATTTTCATGGCTAATAGATAATGCATATTTTTTCAAAAGGTGTGAAAATGACACAAAATCCATAAAAACCATGGGCTATAGTCGATACATTTTGCCCGAAATTGGACGAAAATGATCTATTTTAGATTGATTATGAATAATGCATATATTTTCTAAAGGTGTGAAAATGACCCAAAATTCATCAAAACCATGGGCTATAATCCATACATTTTGACCGAAAGTGATCTAATTTTTATTGATAATGAATAATGCATATTTTTTCAAAAGGTGTGAAAATGACACAAAATCCATAAAAACCATGGGCTATAGTCGATACATTTTGCCCGAAATTGGACGAAAATGATCTATTTTAGATTGATTATGAATAATGCATATATTTTCTAAAGGTGTGAAAATGACCCAAAATTCATCAAAACCATGGGCTATAATCCATACATTTTGACCGAAAGTGATCTAATTTTATTGATAATGAATAATGCATATTTTTTCAAAAGGTGTGAAAATGACCCAAAAGTCAACAAAACCATGGGCTATAGTCCATACATTTTGCCCGAAATTGGACGAAAATGATCTAATTTTTAATGATAATTTATAATGTATATTATTTCAAAAGGTGTGAAAATGACCCAAAATCCATCAAAACCATGGGCTATAGTCCATACATTTTGCCCGAAAATGAGCTAATTTTGATGGAAAATGAATAATGCATATATTTTCAAAAGATGTAAAAATGACCCAAAATCCATCAAAACCATGGGTTATAGTCCATACATTTTGCTCGAGAATGATCTAATTTTTATTGGTAATGAATAATGCATATCTTTTCAAAAGGTGTGAAAATAACCTACAATTCTTCAAAACCATGGGTTATAGTCCATACATTTTACCCGAAAACGAACGAAAATGATCTAATTTTCATGGCTAATGAATAATGCATATTTTTTCAAAAGGTGTGAAAATGACACAAAATCTATCAAAACCATGGGCTATAGTCCATACATTTTGCCCGAAATTGGACGAAAATGATCTATTTTAGATTGATTATGAATAATGCGTATTTTTCAAAAGGTGTGAAAATAACACAAAATTCATCAAAACCATGGGCTATAGTCCATACATTTTGCCCGAAAATGATCTAATTTTATTGATAATGAATAATGTATATTTTTTTAAAAAGGTGTGAAAATGACCCAAAATTCATCAAACCATGGGCTATAGTCCATACATTTTACCCGAAAACGAACGAAAATGATCTAATTTTCATGGCTAATGAATAATGCATATTTTTTCAAAAGGTGTGAAAATGACACAAAATCCATAAAAACCATGGGCTATAGTCCATACATTTTGCCCGAAATTGGACGAAAATGAGCTAATTTTCATGGCTAATGAATAATGCATATATTTTCTAAAGGTGTGAAAATGACCCAAAATCCATCAAAACCATGGGCTATAGTCCATATATTTTGCCCGAAAATGACCTAATTTTGATGGATAACGAAAAATGCATATATTTTCAAAAAGGTGTTAAATGGACTCAAAATCCATCAAAACCATGGGCTATAGTCCATGCATTTTGCTCGAGAATGATCTAATTTTTATTGGTAATGAATAATGCATATCTTTTCAAAAGGTGTGAAAGTAACACAATTCTTCAAAACCATGGGTTATAGTCCATACATTTTACCCGAAAACGAACGAAAATGATCTAATTTTCATGGCTAATGGATAATGCATATTTTTCAAAAGATGTGAAAATGACACAAAATCCATAAAAACCATGGGCTATAGTCGATACATTTTGCCCGAAATTGGACGAAAATGAGCTAATTTTCATGGCTAGTGAATAATGCATATATTTTCTAAAGGTGTAAAAATGACCCAAAATTCATCAAAACCATGGGCTATAGTCCATATATTTTGCCGGAAAATGACCTAATTTTGATCGATAATGAATAATGCATATTTTTCAAAAGGTGTGAAAATGACACAAAATCCATCAAAACCATGGGCTATAGTCCATACATTTTGCCCGAAATTGGACGAAAATGATCTATTTTAGATTGATTATGAATAATGCATTTCTTTTAAAAAGGTGTGAAAATGACCCAAAATTCATCGAAACCATGGGCTATAGTCCATACATTTTGCCCGAAAATGATCTAATTTTTATTGATAATGAATAATGTATATTTTTTCAAAAGGGGTGAAAATGACACAAAATCCATCAAAACCATGGGCTATAGTCCATACATTTTGCCCGAAATTGGACGAAAATGATCTATTTTAGATTGATTATGAATCATGCATTTCTTTTAAAAAGTGTGAAAATGACCCAAAATTCATTAAAACCATGGGCTATAGTCCATACATTTTACCCGAAAATGATCTAATTTTTATTGATAATGAATAATGCATATATTTTCAAAAGGTGTGAAATTGACCCAAAATTCATCAAAACCATCGGCTATAGTCCATACATTTTGCCCGAAAATGAGCTAATTTTGATGCATAATGAATAATGCATATGTTTTCAAAAGGTGTGAAAATGACCCAAAATTCATCAAAACCATGGGCTATAGTCCATACATTTTACCCGAAAACGAACGAAAATGATCTAATTTTCATGGCTATTGAATAATGCATATTTTTTCAAAAAGTGTGAAAATGACACAAAATCCATAAAAACCATGAGCTATAGTCCATACATTTTGCCCGAAATTGGACGAAAATGAGCAAATTTTCATGGCTTTTGAATAATGCATATATTTTCTAAAGGTGTGAAAATGACCCAAAATTCATCAAAACCATGGGCTATAGTCCATACATTTTGACCGAAAGTGATCTAATTTTTATTGATAATGAATAATGCATATTTTTTCAAAAGGTGTGAAAATGACCCAAAAGTCAACAAAAAAATGGGCTATAGTCCATACATTTTGCCCGAAATTGGACGAAAATGATCTATTTTAGATTGATTATGAATAATGCATTTCTTTTAAAAAGGTGTGAAAATGACCCAAAATTCATCGAAACGATGGGTTATAGTCCATACATTTTACCCGAAAACGAACGAAAGTGATCTAATTTTTATTGATAATGAATAATGCATATTTTTTCAAAAGGTGTGAAAATTACCCAAAATTCATCAAAACCATCGGCTATAGTCCATACATTTTGCCCGAAAATGATCTAATTTTGATGCATAATGAATAATGCATATGTTTTCAAAAGGTGTGAAAATGACCCAAAATTTATCAAAACCATGGGCTATAGTCCATACATTTTACCCGAAAACGAACGAAAATGATCTAATTTCATGGCTATTGAATAATGCATATTTTTTCAAAAGGTGTGAAGATGACACAAAATCCATAAAAACCATGGGCTATAGTCCATACATTTTGCCCGAAATTGGACGAAAATGATCTATTTTAGATTGATTATGAATAATGCGTATTTTTTCAAAAGGTTTGAAAATGACACAAAATCCATAAAACCATAGGCTATAGTCCATAAATTTTGCCCGAAATTGGACGAATATGATCTATTTTTGATTGATTATGAATAATGCATTTCTTTTAAAAAGGTGTGAAAATGACCCAAAATTCATCAAAACCATGGGCTATAATCCATACATTTTGACCGAAAGTGATCTAATTTTTATTGATAATGAATAATGCATATTTTTTCAAAAGGTGTGAAAATGACCCAAAAGTCAACAAAACCATGGGCTATAGTCCATACATTTTGCCCGAAATTGGACGAAAATGATCTAATTTTAATGATAATTTATAATGTATATTATTTCAAAAGGTGTGAAAATGACCCAAAATCCATCAAAACCATGGGCTATAGTCCATACATTTTGCCCGAAAATGAGCTAATTTTGATGGAAAATGAATAATGCATATATTTTCAAAAGATGTAAAAATGACCCAAAATCCATCAAAACCATGGGTTATAGTCCATACATTTTGCTCGAGAATGATCTAATTTTTATTGGTAATGAATAATGCATATCTTTTCAAAAGGTGTGAAAATAACCTACAATTCTTCAAAACCATGGGTTATAGTCCATACATTTTACCCGAAAACGAACGAAAATGATCTAATTTTCATGGCTAATGAATAATGCATATTTTTTCAAAAGGTGTGAAAATGACACAAAATCTATCAAAACCATGGGCTATAGTCCATACATTTTGCCCGAAATTGGACGAAAATGATCTATTTTAGATTGATTATGAATAATGCGTATTTTTTCAAAAGGTGTGAAAATAACACAAATTCATCAAAACCATGGGCTATAGTCCATACATTTTGCCCGAAAATGATCTAATTTTTATTGATAATGAATAATGTATATTTTTTTAAAAAGGTGTGAAAATGACCCAAAATTCATCAAAACCATGGGCTATAGTCCATACATTTTACCCGAAACGAACGAAAATGATCTAATTTTCATGGCTAATGAATAATGCATATTTTTCAAAAGGTGTGAAAATGACACAAAATCCATAAAAACCATGGGCTATAGTCCATACATTTTGCCCGAAATTGGACGAAAATGAGCTAATTTTCATGGCTAATGAATAATGCATATATTTTCTAAAGGTGTGAAAATGACCCAAAATCCATCAAAACCATGGGCTATAGTCCATATATTTTGCCCGAAAATGACCTAATTTTGATGGATAACGAAAAATGCATATATTTTCAAAAGGTGTTAAATGGACTCAAAATCCATCAAAACCATGGGCTATAGTCCATGCATTTTGCTCGAGAATGATCTAATTTTTATTGGTAATGAATAATGCATATCTTTTCAAAAGGTGTGAAAGTAACACAATTCTTCAAACCATGGGTTATAGTCCATACATTTTACCCGAAAACGAACGAAAATGATCTAATTTTCATGGCTAATGGATAATGCATATTTTTTCAAAAGATGTGAAAATGACACAAAATCCATAAAAACCATGGGCTATAGTCGATACATTTTGCCCGAAATTGGACGAAAATGAGCTAATTTTCATGGCTAGTGAATAATGCATATATTTTCTAAAGGTGTAAAATGACCCAAAATTCATCAAAACCATGGGCTATAGTCCATATATTTTGCCGGAAAATGACCTAATTTTGATCGATAATGAATAATGCATATTTTTCAAAAGGTGTGAAAATGACACAAAATCCATCAAAACCATGGGCTATAGTCCATACATTTTGCCCGAAATTGGACGAAAATGATCTATTTTAGATTGATTATGAATAATGCATTTCTTTTAAAAAGGTGTGAAAATGACCCAAAATTCATCGAAACCATGGGCTATAGTCCATACATTTTGCCCGAAAATGATCTAATTTTTATTGATAATGAATAATGTATATTTTTCAAAAGGGGTGAAAATGACACAAAATCCATCAAAACCATGGGCTATAGTCCATACATTTTGCCCGAAATTGGACGAAAATGATCTATTTTAGATTGATTATGAATCATGCATTTCTTTTAAAAAGTGTGAAAATGACCCAAAATTCATTAAAACCATGGGCTATAGTCCATACATTTTACCCGAAAATGATCTAATTTTTATTGATAATGAATAATGCATATATTTTCAAAGGTGTGAAATTGACCCAAAATTCATCAAAACCATCGGCTATAGTCCATACATTTTGCCCGAAAATGAGCTAATTTTGATGCATAATGAATAATGCATATGTTTTCAAAAGGTGTGAAAATGACCCAAAATTCATCAAAACCATGGGCTATAGTCCATACATTTTACCCGAAAACGAACGAAAATGATCTAATTTTCATGGCTATTGAATAATGCATATTTTTTCAAAAAGTGTGAAAATGACACAAAATCCATAAAACCATGAGCTATAGTCCATACATTTTGCCCGAAATTGGACGAAAATGAGCAAATTTTCATGGCTTTTGAATAATGCATATATTTTCTAAAGGTGTGAAAATGACCCAAAATTCATCAAAACCATGGGCTATAGTCCATACATTTGACCGAAAGTGATCTAATTTTTATTGATAATGAATAATGCATATTTTTTCAAAAGGTGTGAAAATGACCCAAAAGTCAACAAAAAAATGGGCTATAGTCCATACATTTTGCCCGAAATTGGACGAAAATGATCTATTTTAGATTGATTATGAATAATGCATTTCTTTTAAAAAGGTGTGAAAATGACCCAAAATTCATCGAAACGATGGGTTATAGTCCATACATTTTACCCGAAAACGAACGAAAGTGATCTAATTTTTATTGATAATGAATAATGCATATTTTTTCAAAAGGTGTGAAAATTACCCAAAATTCATCAAAACCATCGGCTATAGTCCATACATTTTGCCCGAAAATGATCTAATTTTGATGCATAATGAATAATGCATATGTTTTCAAAAGGTGTGAAAATGACCCAAAATTTATCAAAACCATGGGCTATAGTCCATACATTTTACCCGAAAACGAACGAAAATGATCTAATTTTCATGGCTATTGAATAATGCATATTTTTTCAAAAGGTGTGAAGATGACACAAAATCCATAAAAACCATGGGCTATAGTCCATACATTTTGCCCGAAATTGGACGAAAATGATCTATTTTAGATTGATTATGAATAATGCGTATTTTTTCAAAAGGTTTGAAAATGACACAAAATCCATAAAAACCATAGGCTATAGTCCATAAATTTTGCCCGAAATTGGACGAATATGATCTATTTTTGATTGATTATGAATAATGCATTTCTTTTAAAAAGGTGTGAAAATGACCCAAAATTCATCAAAACCATGGGCTATAGTCCATACATTTTGCCCGAAAATGATCTAATCTTTACTGATAATGAATAATGTATATTTTTCAAAAGGTGTGAAAATGACCCAAAATTCATCAAAACCATGGGCTATAGTTCATACATTTTGCCCGAATTGGACGAAAATGATCTCTTTTAGATTAATTATGAATAATGCATTTCTTCTAAAAAGGTGTGAAAATGACCCAAAATTCATCAAAACATGGGTTATAGTCCAATAATTTTGCTCGAGAATGATCTGATTTTTATTGGTAATGAATAATGTATATTTTTTCAAAAGGGGTGAAAATGACACAAAATCCATAAAAACCATGGGCTATAGTCCATACATTTTGCCCGAAAATGAGTTAATTTTGATGGATAATGAATAATGCATATATTTTCAAAAGGTGTGAAAATGACACAAAATCCATAAAAACCATGGGTATAGTCCATACATTTTGCCCGAAATTGGACGAAAATGATCTAATTTTTAATGATAATTAATAATGTATATTATTTCAAAAGGTGTGAAAATGACCTAAAATCCATCAAAACCATGGGCTATAGTCCATACATTTTGCCCGAAAATGAGCTAATTTTGATGGATAATGAATAATGCATATATTTTCAAAAGATGTAAAAATGACCCAAAATCCATCAAAACCATGGGCTATAGTCCATACATTTTGCTCGAGAATGATCTAATTTTTATTGGTAATGAATAATGCATATCTTTTCAAAAGGTGTGAAAATAACCTACAATTCTTCAAAACCATGGGTTATAGTCCATACATTTTACCCGAAAACGAACGAAAATGATCTAATTTTCATGGCTAATGAATAATGCATATTTTTTCAAAAGGTGTGAAAATGACACAAAATCTATCAAAACCATGGGCTATAGTCCATACATTTTGCCCGAAATTGGACGAAAATGATCTATTTTAGATTGATTATGAATAATGCGTATTTTTTCAAAAGGTGTGAAAATAACACAAAATCCATCAAAACCATGGGCTATAGTCCATACATTTTGCCCGAAATTGGAAGAAAATGATCTATTTTAGATTGATTACGAATAATGCATTTCGTTTAAAAAGGTGTGAAAATGACCTAAAATTCATCGAAACCATGGGCTATAGTCCATACATTTTGCCCGAAAATGATCTAATTTTTATTGATAATGAATATTGTATATTTATTCAAAAGGTGTGAAAATGACCCAAAATTCATCCATACCATGGGCTATAGTCCATACATTTTGCCTGAAAATGAGCTAATTTTGATGGATAATGAATAATGCATATATTTTCAAAAAATGTAAAAATGACCCAAAATCCATCAAAACCATGGGCTATAGTCCATATATTTTGCTCGAGAATGATCTAATTTTTATTGGTAATGAATAATGCATATCTTTTCAAAAGGTGTGAAAATAACATACAATTCTTCAAAACCATGGGTTATAGTCCATACATTTTACCCGAAAACGAACGAAAATGATCTAATTTTCATGGCTAATGAATAATGCATATTTTTTCAAAAGGTGTGAAAATGACACAAAATCTATCAAAACCATGGGCTATAGTCCATACATTTTGCCCGAAATTGGACGAAAATGATCTATTTAGATTGATTATGAATAATGCGTATTTTTTCAAAAGGTGTGAAAATAACACAAAATCCATCAAACCATGGGCTATAGTCCATACATTTGCCCGAAATTGGAAGAAAATGATCTATTTTAGATTGATTACCAATAATGCATTTCGTTTAAAAAGGTGTGAAAATGACCCAAAATTCATCGAAACCATGGGCTATAGTCCATACATTTTGCCCGAAAATGATCTAATTTTTATTGATAATGAATATTGTATATTTATTCAAAAGGTGTGAAAATGACCCAAAATTCATCAAAACCATGGGCTATAGTCCATACATTTTGCCCGAAAATGAGCTAATTTTGATGCATAATGAATAATGCATATATTTTCAAAAGGTGTGAAAATGACCCAAAATTCATCAAAACCATGGGCTATAGTCCATACATTTACCCGAAAACGAACGAAAATGATCTAATTTTCATGGCTAATGAATAATGCATATTTTTTCAAAAGGTGTGAAAATGACACAAAATCCATAAAAACCATGGGCTATAGTCCATACATTTTGCCCGAAATTGGACGAAAATGATCTATTTTAGATTGATTATGAATAATGCGTATTTTTCAAAAGGTTTGAAAATGACACAAAATCCATAAAAACCATAGGCTATAGTCCATAAATTTTGCCCGAAATTGGACGAATATGATCTATTTTTGATTGATTATGAATAATGCATTTCTTTTAAAAAGGTGTGAAAATGACCCAAAATTCATCAAAACCATGGGCTATAGTCCATACATATTGCCCGAAAATGATCTAATTTTTATTGATAATGAATAATGTATATTTTTTCAAAAGGTGTGAAAATGACCCAAAATTCATCAAAACCATGGGCTATAGTTCATACATTTTGCCCGAAATTGGAGGAAAATTATCTCTTTTAGATTAATTATGAATAATGCATTTCTTCTAAAAAGGTGTGAAAATGACCTAAAATTCATCAAAACCATGGGCTATAGTCCATACATTTTACCCGAAAACGAACGAAATGATGCTAATTTTCATGGCTAATGAATAATGCATATCTTTTTCAAAAGGTTTGAAAATGACACAAAATCCATCAATACCATGGTCTATAGTCCATACATTATGCTCCAATATGATCTAATTTTTATTGATTATGAATAATGGATAATTTTTCAAAAGGTGTGAAGATGACTTAAAATTTATCAAAACCATGGTCCTAAAGTCCATACATTTTGCTCCAATATGATCTAATTTTTATTGATAATGAATAATGCATATAATTTTTAAAGGTGTGAAAATGACTCAAAGTTCATCAAAACCATGGGCTATAGTCCATACATTTTGCTCCAATATGACTTAATTTTTATTGATAAGAATAATGCATATTTTTCAAAACGTGTGAAAATGACACAAAATCCATCAAAACCATGGGCTATAGTCCATACATTTTGCCCGAAAATGATCTAATTTTTATTGATAATGAATAATGTATATTTTTATAAAAGGTGTGAAAGTCCATTAAAACCATGGGCTATAGTCCATACATTTTGCCCGAAATGACGAAATGAGCTAGTTTTGATGGATAATGAATAATGCATATTTTTTCAAAAGGTGTGAAAATGAGACAATATCCATCAAAACCATGGGCTATAGTCCATACATTTTGCTCCAAAATGATCTAATTTTTATTGATAATGAAAAGAAAACTTATATAAGAATAAATGAATTTGGCTATTTACTACACAGGTAACAATTCTTACCCTAAATACTATAATTTTGTTATGGAACGTTTTTCCTGAATTAGGAATGCTTTATAGTTATTGCACAGTACAATAATCTACTCGTACGATAATCTAATTTATGTCTTTTTATGATTCTTCAGGCTTCAGAAGATAGGGCTTCAGTACTTCATAAGCTTCAATTGTTAACTTTTTTTGATGGAGTCTGCCAGTTGTCTTACAGTTGTGCACAGTCTCTGGCTACGCAATACTTCAAGAAGTTCTCTGAAAGAACTTGCTTTTTCAACATGGACATCATTTGTAATGTACTCCATATCTTCTTTTGAAATTTTCCATTCCATAGCCAAACGTTTAATATCAAGCATTCCCTGTTTTTTTTGCAGAAGTAATTTACTAAGCTTATCTATAACATCATAATTCCTATCCATGAATTGCTCTAGTGTTTGATCTGAAAAAATAAGTATAAAAATTGTGAGAACAATTTAGTGTTATATAACTTACATGTTATGATCAATAGATAAACTACAAGATCGAGGGGATCAAGAAAGAACGCCTAGAAAAAATCAGAGTTTCAGATTGCTGGATTATAATATACTGATATCTATTAAATTATCTTTGGCTGTTGTACCACAACATCATTATGGGACATTCACAAACAGAGCTAGGCTCCATTTAACTAGGTGAAAGTTCAAAGATTGAATTTAGTAGTTGATTTTTGAGGAGGGTGAAAAACTTTTAAGATTTTTAAGTTTTTTTTCTTAAAAGAACCCTCAAAACAAAAACCTCAAAGCACTGAGGATCCGGAGAGAACCGAGCAAATGACACTACTTAAATATTATTAGTTATACACTAATATTGCAAGCAGGCCAGCCTGTTGGACTCAAACCCAGGTCGCATTGGTGCATGAGAGCTAGGCAAGCAATACGTTCGAGCAGAAACACAAAACATTAAAGTAACTATAATGATTCATATGAAAAATAACCCATAGACAACTGCATCTCACTGTTAGAGTTCCCATTGGCTGGTTAGAGTATCACTTGACTAGATTAAAGAAGGTTGTCACTAGGTTTTAATCCCATCTTGAACTCAGATTTTTCTAGTTATTTCTCTATCTGTTCTTGACAAATTAAATAAAAAATATAAATAAATAAAATAATGATGATGATGTTGATGATGGTAATGATGATGGTGGTGATGATGGTGATGGTGATGATGATGGATGACGATAATGGTGATGATGATGTTGGTGATGATGGTGATGGTGATGATGATTGATGATGATGGTGGTGATGATGGTGATGATGGTGATGATGATGGTGATGGTGATGGTGATGGTGATGGTGATGGTGATGGTGATGGTGATGGTGATGGTGATGGTGATGGTGATGGTGATGGTGATGGTGATAGTGATAATGATGATGGTGGTGGTGATGATGATGATGATACAATCTCATTATGGACATGTAAGGAGGATGGTCAAGGAGGATGGTCAAGGAGTATGGAGGAAGATCTGCAAAAGTCATTGGGAAAAAGACCAAAGATGTGCTATATAGAATATGCAGAAAGCAGTCTTATCAGGAACTTCAAATATCGCAAGGACATTTAAGATCATAACATGAATATTTGTATACAACATATATGATATAGAACATTATTAAGAATTACATATAGGACAGTTATATTGGATATATTAGACATATAATAAATGAACTATTATACAAACTGAATCCTTATAAGAATTTATAAATTTTACGTATGTAACAATAATAGTTTTATTATAATACTATAAATTCTTATTTAGCGCATCCTAGTAAACTTGAGGCATATGCATAATATCTATATTTTTATATATATATAAGAAATATGAATATTGGTAGACAAAACTAAAAATGATGTAAGAATTTAAGATATATCAACAATTATATAAAATTAATATAGAATTAAATGTCAACAGTATGTATTTGCAAAAATATAATATGTTTTTAATTTTTGTTTAAAGGTTTCTAAACCTGTTTTTTTTTTTACACATTTTAGATTTATATTCTTTGAACGTAAGTCCTTATGTTCTGCATTCACTAAGATTTGTTAATATTTTATTGTTGAGCATATCTAATTGTAAATAGTTTGAACACTTATAGGTTATGTTTACGTGCCCTATAAGTGTATTATTACATTGCATCCAGAAATAGACGGCATTATATACTACTACTACTACTACTAATAATAATAATAATAGGTCTAACCATTGGCAGATATGATATTTTGAGAGCAAAAGGCAGCACCTTCTGCTCAGATATTTTAAGGCCCTGAGTGCAAGTCCAGTTGCTGAGGCTTGAAGCTGTCACACAATATTCTGGTGCCCAACGAACCAGCTTACTGGGAGATGCTAATATAATGAATATTAACTCTAATAAATGGTCTGTATTTTAGAAGATTGATGTAATCCTCATATTAACTATCTACTAATCTGAATCACAAAGAACTCAAGTCATAACATCTCTGCTTTTTTCCAAAGATAAATTAAAACTTCTGTGAGCCTTATACCGGCCAACACATGTTATTAATATAGATCTGGACTAGGGTTGCATAAGAGTCCTGGGCCTGGCTAGCTGTAGGGATTTGTATGACATATATAAGAACTCTGGTATTTACCTATAGCATCACAAGATCACATCAAGAAAGCTATCTTTAGAGCTAGAATTCCCTAAAACTATCAGAACACATTAAATTCCTGCTAGTCTATCTTGTTTACCCACCCCTCAACCTCTCCTATACTTGAGTACACCGTGTTTTAGATATCAATATATCACAAAGCACTGGGTTTTTTTTCTCTTACCTTCTTTCATTTCTATCAGTGATGGGTTTGGGTCCTGGCTAACAGGTTTGTACTCTGCGCTTTCCACCGCAACACTCTTGTCTGACTTTTTCACTTTGTGAAATTTAATCGTTAGGATTACAACAATAATCAGGACAATAACTAGTGCAATAAAGATGCCAACACATACAAAAATCCAAGGGTTCTGAATATTTACGAATCCATTTTGTGTGGACTGCTGATGTAGAGTGGATGAATGATTCTCATAAGCTGCAGTTGTCACAACCATCATTCCACCATCTGATTTAACAGATGAATTGATGAATTTTAGCAAAGACCAAAGTGTCTGGTTCTGTTTGCCTGATGAAGTTGTAGCATTGCTGATGGAAGATGTTGATACCAATTTTGTTGTAGGAATACTAGGACAGCCAAATGGTCGTACTTTACAAAGATTAACTAAAGAGCAATTTGCATGGGTTTCATCTCGTCCATCATGGCAGCATTTTGCACATTTTATGCAATCAAATAAAGTGTTCTCTAGGTAGTAACCAGGCGAACAGTCACCACAGACAGAATTTCTAGAAAGAGAACAATTTTGTTTCGCAATTCTATTTGAACATCTACTGCAAGAGACGCATGGCTTTGTATTAAAACCATCAGAGAACTTCCCATTTGGACATGGAATGCATTTAGCTTCCGTTCCAATATATGCTTTAGTACCACAAGGGATTGAAAACTCCTGAGATGGAGGACAAGGTTGACAAGGTGTACATCCAACAAGTTTTTTGGTTGTTTTTGAGATCCATTTTATGTCACTGGCCTTTGGACAACTCATTTCGGCCATGCTTCCTTCAAGCTGAAGATGAAGTAAAGAAGAAGAATCAAAAGCCAAACTGTGTCAATAACCATTAATTACGAAATTTTAAGATTATTGCACAAATATACTTGGGATATTACTTGTGAATTGAATATTCGTCCTTTGGTAGAGATGGTATTGGTAGACTCATAGATACTGATGTACAGACTAAGTTTCATACTTACATTTACCAGAATAATCGCTAGGACAATCAAAGCAGCTGGTACGCTATTCGGTTTTATACTTCTGGGTTTCGTAGGCAGCTCATCAACGAATATCTGTTTATAAATTTAGGATAATTATACTTTCAAATTTGATGTATCAGTAGCAAAATCTATGGCGTATACATACAGCGTCGTGGTCGATCTCGTCGGACTTTTCTCGTCCCGCTTCCTTTTCCATGGACGTATTCATTTGCCTTTCTGATTCTTCGGCCTTCATTTTTTCTTCAAATGGAAAATGAATTCTTTTATATCTTTATATTAAATATATATCTTACGGATCCTTTTAACGTCATATAACTATATTTCGTAACTCTGTTCGGGGTTTTCCCTCCAGCCTACATCAGTACGATATAAATAAACATATTTCGCTCCTCATCTCCCACGGTCAAAATAAGCAAAGGAACCCCAACCCATTTAAATTGTCTTCATATAGTTTCGGGCTTTAGAGTAATAGAACTAGAAGTAAAAAGAAATCTTGATATCTGATACACTAACCATATTAAAGTCTCCGAGTCAAGGAATCATTTTTTCATGAAAATGATCACGTGAATAGTTACCATAGCAGCAACACCTCAGCCACAAAACGGGCCCTTTTTGCCATTAAAAAATTAAAATCTTGAGTTTCCTGTGGTTAACTTTTCTAGATTGCATAATAGGAAAGTTAGTTTCCTTACCTATTATATGACAGTGTTTTATTAAAATTGTGACTACAGAAACCAAGATAAAATTATTAAAGAAATATGAATTTTTCAAAATAAAACGTTTCCTGTAGTCCAAATATTTTTTATATTGTGTCAGTTGCCTTATCAATCTATGAAGAAAAGATATTTGACCTCGACTTTTTTGATTTTTATATAAAATTATGCATGCCACCAACTTTTCGTGACGTCATCAAAATAAAAAATTATCAAGTTCTGGTACTGCGCATGTTTGTGCACAACCTGGCACACGCTCGTAAAAAGACTATATGGAGCCAAAGAAAATTCTTAAATTAAATTAAATTATAAAACAGAAAATATTATATTCAAAAGAAATTGGAAATATTAGTATATGTAATAGGACTCTAATAATGCTGTCCGAATAAAGAAATAATTGGAGGAAAATTCCGAGGAATGACAAAATTGGAAGAGGTCCTAGGCCGAGTCCAATTTGGCAGTCAGAGGAATTTTTTGGAGTCTAATTATTTCTTGATTGGGGAGCATGAAATCCCATTACTCATAATTTATATAGCTGCCTAATTTATCCCATATCAACAAGACCTGTCCAATTAAGAAAATAATTGGACAGTTACCTATATGGGATTAATGAGAAGCTTTATAATTATCTACTTAGTATGATTATTAGTAAAAATCCCTATTAGTTACATTAGAATCTTTGGAGGACCTTTGGACATGGCAGTAATTTACTTGTAAGTACTTATTAATTCGAATGCATAATTTCCTCTTTTTAACATTCAAACTGAAATATTTACGAATATTACTAAAAATCACTTCTGTTACAAAAACGTTTGACATCCAATAACAGCTTTAATCACATAAAAATAGTTATCATTTTTTTATCTAAATTTTATTTTTCTACCTTTTGTTTTTAATTGAACAATTTTCAGCAACAGTCAAACTATTAATGTGACTCTGAACATCACACACATTATTTGGTCCAATAATCACTGTAACCATGGCCACACTTAGACAGTTAGAAAAGAGAACCAATTTAAAAGTAGAATGAAAACAATGCATTGCCAACTTTAGGTGGTGGAGCCAATCAGAAACCTAGACTGCACGAGAATGGTAATTTGACCCCAATGTTACATGTGAACAACTAGACAGTCATCTTCATTTTCTTGTGCGAATAGAAAAATATACTGAAAGGTTATTGTTTTCTGCTGCTTTCTGATTGACTCCACTACATAAAGTTGAAATATATTATTTTCATTCTACAATTTGATTGGTTCTGACTGTCTAAGTGGCCCCAGTTATAGTAGTCACACTATAAACCACATCTACAAAATAAAATGAATGATAAGTGTAGAATACTCAAAAGAATATTGATACAACAAATATAATTATTGCTTAGTTTGTAGCAAACCTGGAAGCCTACAGATATACATTATGGGGGACTGCTATGATTATGATCGTCTGACGGGTAGAATAATTCTTTTTGAACAGAAAACCAATGTTTTAGAGTACAAAAGTTGCATAATTTATAAATATTTACCACCAGATATATTGGTAAACAAATTTGACTGCTGGTTACACTGATTTCTGATTCTTTGCTTTTATCACATCCTCTACTACCAAAAGCTGTACGATAAAGGTCTGTACTCCAATAATCATGTTGAACTTCAAAACTATTGAATATTTATGACTACACAATACTTTAAACACGTTTGTCCATAATGGTAAGCTTCTCTGTTGAAGGACCTCTCCACAACTCTTCTTCTGGGGAATTGAGCACATTTCCAGAGGGAGTGACCGGAGGAATGTCATGTGGCTCATCCTGAGCAAACCCATATGAGGGCTTGTATTTGCGACCCTGAAAAAAACAGTTAAAGAAAATATTAGTCCTTTCTCTTGTGGAATATAATCATTTTCCAATTCAGACCCCTTGTGATTCTCTTATAAACAAGATTCTTTTTTTGAGTTGTACAGTGTATCTACAAAATTCATACATGTATGTTTATGTTTCTTCTCATGTGCAACCATTAAACAAGGAAATCATACTCTAGGAACACATAACATTTATTTGAAATGGGAAGGCATTTGCTGTAAGGTAAAGAGGTCTTTTGGTTTTATGAGGGAAGAGGAAGTAATAATAAAAGAATAACATGACATACCAGTTGAGAAACCCTAGATGTTCTTCTGATCAAGTTTACTTGTCTTGTTTTAGATGTACCAATTGCTGCACATCTGACAAACATTGGAAGCCATGTCTTGGGAATAGAAAAGACAATCTGTGCCCAGATAAGCTCTGAGAAACCAAGAAAGAGGCACCATAACCACATTTCTGCATCCATCCCAGATGTATGAAAAGCTCTAGTGAACACCTCAACTATAAGTATCTGGAAATAGAGAATGTCATCTGAATATTATGATTCTTATACTGTAACAGAGTCGTTTGGAAGGTTAAAACATTACAATAAAACCAATTCATGAATATTTACAATTTAGACATATACAAAACAATGTTTCTACAAAAAAGTCATGATAGTTTTTTTGTTGGTACAAATTCTAATAATAGCAATACACACAGGAGAGCAAAGAGTAGATTAGGGGCCCCATTAATCTTAATTTGAACAGCAATGTCTAAAGAGATGCACACCTGAATAACAAGCTTGTCCCAACCAGATGATGATAAAGGCATAGTTTTTATGAATTCCTTTGAACACATTCCTGCCATGAATCTCCCTGGAATTGATCTCATTGAAAAGATGCATGAATACAAATGTAGTAAACACCAGGGAGGAGTGCTTTGTGGGAATGCAAAGTGTTTCTGGTGTGAAACCATCTTCCAAATCCATGAGGTCATCACCACGGAAAATCAACACAAAGGTAACAATTATTTGAAAAAGAATATGGCCAACAGTGTTACGGATAAGTGATCTACTAATAAGTGCTTTATGTCTGCCATAAGGTTGATGTAGGAGCAGATCATCTGTGGGAAAATCTCTAGTCAGGGCAAAGGATGCTAAAGAATCCATGATAAGGTTGATCCATAACATCTGTGTAGCAACCAAAGGACTTCGCTGTAACAAGAAAAAGTAGAGAACTGGTGGCTGGATATTCTACAGTATTTTATAACCTTTACAATGTAGAAACTACATTACATTATTAAGAATGCCATACTCTGTCTTCATTTTCTCACTGGACTTTGAAGATGACTTCTGCGGTCTGATTTCTACTCAGGTTGTCAAACTCCAGTCAACAACAACATCTTTCTCAAGTCTACACTCACCCAAACGATCACATTCCACAACAAACTTCAACACCTGTGTTCAAATCATTTACTGTTAATGTAGAAATACTTACTCCAAAAATACAAACACCAATGACAATCACAATAAACGCAGACCAAGTGACTGTGAACTGGAACTGAAGGAATTTAACCACTGTATTGAATACATTCCTGCCCCACTTGATGGCCCAAACAATGCTACCAAAGTTGTCATTAAGAAGAATGACATCAGAATTGTCTTTAGCCACATCTGAACCAACAACACCCTGAGAATTATAAGAGTAACAATCCTCAACAACCATATCATTAATGATATTTTCATATTTTTTCAAGTATGTATTTTGCATGGTTCTAGATGTTATTTAATTAATGTTTGTTTTAAGCTTTCTCTTGTACTAGGCATCCTGTGTGTGTTCTATATACATAGTATATTTCCTAGGTGTTCACTACATTCTGTGAGAAACAGACTGAATCTAATATATTCTATTTAATTTCACTATTTAAATCAAGCAAGTCTATACAGAAAGTATGTAAATGCTATTGTATTCACCATAGTAAAGCCAACATCTGCTTTTCTTAATACTGGGCCATCATGTATACCAGAACCAGTGACAGCCACAATTTCACCCTGTGGTTTGACATGGCTCTCCATAATCCCTTTAACCAAAGTATATTTATCTCTGGCTGATGATCTGGCTAAAATACGAAGATTTGGCCACATGGCGTCAAACCTGTCCTTGTTGATCTGTACAAATGAAATCCAATGTCTATCACTAATACAACAAAAGTATGTCCAGATATGCACTGCATTTATCCTTCACTTCACCCGACTTAATGATTTATTACTCTGGGAGGTAGTAATATAGTACATATTAAGTATTCGTCTCTCACTGGTTTGCCTTAGCATTTAATTCCTTAGGCTACAAGGTTAAAATTTAGGGGAATTTAGAGAATTGGATTTTTAGAAGAAGCTACGAGAGATTGCCAGGGGGATAGTTATTTTTTGTGGGACTTCAAGGGGGGATCTTAAGAATTTTTTTGTCATTTAAACGATTTCACCTGCCTCCACTCTGCATATGAACACAGCCTTAACACTAATATAAAAGAACACTTAGAATTTGGTTCTATCACTTACTTCAAGGGAGTTTGTATTCTTATTATAAATATTTTACTAGTACATGTATATATACACTGAGCTGCATCCTTAAAAACTGTGGAAGTTAGCATCAGTAATTTTCTAATTGGCTCAAATTCAATCTTACCTGACCATCAGGGTCTCTAATGTACCTATTGAATTCAGAACCATGGTACATCAAGTTTTCCTGTTCTGGCTTATTATCCCACATTTTATAGCAATAGCTCTTGCTGTGTTCACATGATCACCAGTCACCATACATACCCTGATACCAGCCCTGGTACACTTTGCAATAGCATCAGGAACCTGATCAAAAAAGATATGGTTTGTATTAAGCATGTGTGTTTAGCTTCGTGTGCAAATCTACATAACTGTTTAAAAAATTCTAGTTATAGTATACAATGGTTTATACCATGGAATATACAACAATATGTAAATACATCAAGTAACCAGTGGGTCATATTCCAAGTAACATTGTAGATGTTTATGTCTGACTCACAAGAAACAATTGTTCAAACATTACAAGTTCAGAAACTGATGACAACACTTAAAGGAAAAATTTAGAATATCCATGCAGTATTTATGCATTTTGATTGGCTATAACTTGTCTTATTAGGTATATATATACAGGAAAGTGAGATTGAATACATACCTCCTCTCTTACTGGGTCTTCTATACCCATAACAGCCAGAAGAGTTAGGTTTGATATCACAGATTTTTCATTTTCAAATTCTTTAGAATCTTAAAAATAAGAATGCAGCACATTCACTAAGGATTTTGAGCAACAAGATATGCATGCTACTCAATAAAATGTTACCTTCTTCAGGCACACTCTTGCTTGCAAGACAAAGAATTCTTAAAGACTCATCCTGCATTGGTTTGATAATTTCCTTCTGAACCCTTTCCATGTCTTCACTATCAAATGGTTTGATTTTGCCATCATTTGTGTAAATGGAGGTACAGTTTGGAAGGATCACCTCACCAGCACCTTTGCTGTAGATCTTGTGCACTCCTTTCTCTGCTTTAGTTACGGTGGTCATGGATTTTCTTTCCGGAGTAAACTCAAAGAGTTTAGCATAGCTATCTTCAGGGTGCTGATCTCTCCATGACTGATAAGTTTCTCCCACATCAATAACAAATTGAAGGACTGCACAATCTGTCATGTTACCTGCTTGCACAGGCAGCTTGTCAGGACCTGCAGGAGGCTGGTTCAAAATTAAACAATACAAATAAGTAAACATAAAATAGATACTTGGATGTGTGTACGATGGAAACATGAGAAATGATTGGATGGGATTGATAGAGAAAATGATGGATAGGAATAGCAGTATGGTGAGGGATAGATAGTTAGATTAACAACAAATAATAAAACAATCAATATTACCAGTATCCTAGATGTATAGCTTGTGTTGATGGCAATTCCTTTGCACAGTTCATCAAACAGATTGCTGGGAATCCTACCCTTGTAGTTTCTTGGATCTCCCTCAAGTACTTGATCTGCTGTGTATAACTTTGTAACATGCATACGGTGTTCAGTCAGAACACCTGTTTTGTTGCAGCAAACATTTGTTATGTTACCCATTGTCTCTATGATGTCCATGTGTCTAACCAAGCTTTGATTTTTGTACATCATTCTGGTGCAGAACGTTAGAGCAAATGTGATTGCTAAAGGAAGACCCTCTGGTACAGACACAACCAGTACTACCATCCCCATGATGAAGGCTCTAATATATTCATTGATATGACCTGGATGGAACTGTAGCTTCCTAGTAGAGTATGTATACACACTGAATCTTATGATGATTACAACCATGGTTAGAATAGCAATTGTTACCCCAATATAACCAAGGGTGACTGCAACTCTGTTGATTTTTCCTTGTAAAGTTGCATTATCTTCTTTGTGTTTATACAGCAGGGAAATGTTGTCGTGACTCTGGTCATCTTCCGATGATATTGCTATCTCCAGTTTGTTGGAAGGATTAATTGCCACTCTTTTTGTAGCAGCCTGTGCTGTCTTTGTAAACTGGCCAACAGCAAGCACTAGGAATCTACCACTTCCCTGGGTTACATGGGTGGCTGCATATAAAAGTGGGTCACCAGTAGGATCTTTCTCAACAATGCCACCAGTATCCAAGCACATCTCATTCACAACCAAATCAGAACTTTGCACAAGGATTCCATCTCCAGGAATAACTGAACCAGCTTCAATAACACACAGGTCACCAACTGTCAGATCAGTGCGATATATCTCTTTAATATCTCCACCTCTGATAACAATAACTTTTTGTTCATGCTTCACTTGTTTGTCTTGATATCTGAAGTCAGAATCTCTCAAGTAGTCACTCAAAGCCGATATAACCATCATTGCAAGAACCATTCCAAGAATTCCAATGCCTTCATACCATGCTACTACTATTTTTACCTTGTCATTGCACTGTTCAGGAAATACTAGACCAAGGATGAGAGATAGAACAGCTCCAATAGCCAGAACAATCAAAATCCAATCTCGCATGGCAAGAAAAAGGAAGTGGAAAAAATGTTTAGGGGGATCTAGAGGTAATGAGTTGGATCCAAATTTTTGACGTCGATGTTCTAACTCATCATCAAACCCCAGCACTCCTTTCTTGGTAGAAGTATGCAGTTTGCGAATGATAGTGTTTATGCCATCATTGTACTTCTCATCCAAATATATTGTAGCTTGAATGCCATTTTGTTTCATTACTTCCATGAGATCTTCTTTCTCAATATCTGAGAAATCAGGAACTTGTTTATCTGTTTGGTCCACCATGATTGAAAAGCTTTCTATCTTAAATCAGATTTAAAAAAATATGCCGTTTAATAGATTATCCATCTCCAAATAAATCAGCCCAGAGGCGATAATATTGTGAGTGAATTCAAAAGATACATAAACAAAGACTATTTGGTGCCATCTTAGTTCAACTTACAGAGATATTGTTAGAAGCGTTTGTTAATGCCTAGATAAATTGGTTGAAACGATATATTTGTAAATCAGCCACCTCCCTTTTGCGCGTTTCGTGAACAGACAAGCAGCTAAAGATGAAAAAACAATATTAGGCTTATACTAGAGCTTTTGCATTAATGACGATATTTAACCATCTGGAGAAAAATAGTTGCAAAGCCACAAATTGGTTAATCATTTAAATAATGGAGCAGTCAAAAGTGAATAGTGCTTAAATTCCAACGCCACGCTAACAGATAAAGATCATATACCCAACAAATGATCAACAAATGAAAACAACTAAAACGAAACCAAAAGCAGTTATAAATATATTCAAAAATATACCAAAACAAAAAGAATCTCGCTAGAGAAATTTGAAGAGTTTCTTCCATACCTTTTAACAGCTACAGAAGAATAAAACGAAGGTTATAGATCTCGATCGTCTCTTGTAGATATAAGGCAAATGGTAAGTAGAGTGCTTGGTAACCTAGCTATTCGCCCCTTACTCGACCTAGGGAGGGGGGAGGGGGATGGGGATGGAGGAGGGGGAGGGGGGAGAGGGCAGTGTTGGGTTTATAGCAAAAAAACTAAGCGAAAAATTAGTCAAGGGTTAACCCTCCACACGAAACAATACGATTAAACAACACATCCTGCTATTCATAAAAGAAATATATATCAATGAAACTCCAACAAAACCGCTTTCAGCTTCAGCCCCGGAAGTATTTATTTTTCTATGAGGTGCTCTGAGTATTTAGTAATTAAGCAGTGCCTAATTTGTAATAGGCAGAAATTTTAAAAGAACGTATCATAGTTTTTGTAAAGCTATCTTAATGTGGGGAGGGGGGAAAGGGTAGAGAGGGTAAGCCTTCCCAGTCTCATATAGGAAAAGCTCGCGATATCCCACAAAAAAATTTACCAATTCAAACACAGTCTCAGGTAAAGTATATTAGGAACCTAAAAAATATGGTTTCTAAAGGAGAAACCGACCATCTACGATATTGAGTAAGCAAGTCAATAATTTACCTGAACTGGACAAGAAATGTGCTATTGAACCGTCGTTCTCACCATGTGTCTGCAAGGCAAGAGCTGAAGTCTTTACAAGCAAGTACTATAGATTGTTTATAGAGAGAGTAGGGAGTCAATAAAATTATAACCCGACACTTCATCATAACGTCGTGTTCAGACTGGAGGGAATATTACGTGAAAGGTTATGGACTAATGAGAACTAATGTTATAAAAACAAAAATATATGAACATTTAGCAAAAAAAGCTTGAATATTTAGAAAGTCGAGTCTAAAATTTGTCGTCTTTATTAAAGCATTTTATCCAATCGAAACAGTAAATTAATTAAATTCATGGCTCTAACTTTCCTCAATTACTGTTTCTACGTCTCACCAGCTTTAGCGGGGTAAAAAACTTAGAAAAGATTTATTTTAAACAATGACAAAAAACTGTAAAAGTTGCCTTATAATTCTCGTGGTACCGTTCAAAACAGATATAGTAAGGGGTGTAGCCAGAATTTTCCGAAGAGGGGGGGGGAGGGGTGTGGGGAAAAATTTAACAAACCGCCATTCAACAAAACTAGAGTACAAAGATGAAGAAGCTGCTGCAACGGTGATTGTTTCGAGTATTATGCGCAACCACGCATACCAAACTGAACCGAGAGCAACTAAAGGCTGGTTTTCACTAGCGACATAAGCGACGGAAGCAGAAGCATGAGCATAAGCATAAGATTGTTATGTTCTAGTGTAAATGAGTGTGGCAGAAGCATAAGAGGAACAATAGGAAGTCTTCTGTGCAGAGGACTGAGTACGAGAATTTGATTGGCTTACCACCTTGTGCTTCTGTATGTTAGCGACGGAAGCATAAGAATCTGGTTTTCACTAGCGACATAAGGACGGAAGCAGAAGCATAAGCATAAGAAAAAGGAAACCTTCCGTTCCTTAAGCGTATGCTTCCATCGATGTTCTGCTTCTGCTTACGTCTCCGTTTTTTTATTTTCACAGGAACATAAGACGTCTTACGCTTCTGCTTCAGTCGCTAATGAAAACCAGGCTTAAGAAAAGTAGCACAAAACATGTGATGAGCATGCATGAATGCACTTCGAGGAGCAATAAATATCCGAACCGATAAGTAGCATTCCAATGAAATGATCCACATTGGATACTCAAAAACCTGCTAATTATACACGATCATCATTTCTTCACAAAACATACTCAAGTAATTTGTCCTCAAAGTGAACTCAATTTAATAAGATATACTCATAAATAATTTATATCAACTATTAGTAGTACATTTGATCAATTATTCATCTAGCTGAGCACCAAGTAACGCAGCAGCTTTGCGGGAACATTATTATTTAGCATTTGTTTTTTATATGTCACAATCACCTTGCTAATGACAATTTATGAACAGTAGTCGAAATTAAATTATTAGATCATAAATCTAATACGGATTATACGGATTATAATAGTATATTTACAATTCCTTTAGACAACCCGAATTAATCATATGGATCTGTATGCAGGTGTATGCAATACCACAGGTAGCCCAATAGATGCTTGTATCATATAGTATGTGTTATCCGCAGTAGAAAAGGACAGCCAGTAGAATACTAGTGACATTGGTACATAGTTACGTAATGTTAATGAGAATATCAGTTAATGAAAAAGGTTCCATATAATCCAAGCCATGGCCATATTTCCTATTCCAATGCCGTCATCATCAAGAAATCACAAAGATCCTGACAGTTACAGCAGTCAATAACATGATTTCTGATAAGAGTCTTCAGGATGGCATCATACCCTCGTCACACTACCTAGTCAAAAGAAGAGCTTCAGTAAAGCTGAACCAGATAGAAAACAAAGAAAAAGATTGACACAGTTGTAGCAAATGCTTCACTCAAAAGAGTTCAGGGTATAGTTGAGTAAGGAAAGCATGATGTAGGGAAGAGGTTGGATTAGTATTGGATAGACATATTCGTGTGATAGAAGAAAGAAGAAAAATGAAGAAACTGTTAGATACTAGGGGTAAATAATAAACCAAGACGTCATCAGTGTACCAACAAATTGAATACTAAACGAGAGTGGGTTAATATTTAGCGTTAAATATTAGTAGATGAAATGAAATAGATCTTAGTCTGTTTAAGAGACAGATAAAGGAGAGGTTCTCAATCATATCAATGCGGTACATTTGAATTTATTTGGTTCTAATAGCAAATAAAAAATACGTACTGTGCGTCCAAAAATCAGACCGTTTATGAAATTAAGTTCTAATGTTCACTGAAGGATCTGATTCCAAGTTCAATTGATTTCATAACTACTAAGAGAAAATGTGCAAGCTGACACTTAAAAATTAACCAATTTACCACTAAAACAGGCGAAAAAACCGTGTACTTGGAATTGTTCAAACCATCTTTTTGGAATTTGTAAGCAATTTCAAGAAACTTCCAACAAAAATACAGTTCCATCTAAACTCCCCTACTCTTCTTACAAGAATTTCAATTATTTACTAATATGGGATATTGGAAAACTGATTTATTACGACTAATTTGTTGAATTAGTGTTACTGCACCGTGTTAATGGTTATGGATGATTATTTGGGTGAACGTGTCAGTACGAGAACAAACCTCATATCTAAAAAAAGAACAAACGTTTCAGGCAAATACTCGTAATATTGGCCGTCATAACAGTAGACTGCTATGAAGGCATATCTTTTCTCGACAACATGAAAATATTAATCTTGTCAGAATTCATAACAGAATTACCGCCACGAATTGTCGATCTGTAATTTTGCGAATTATTATCTGCGCTGATAACAATCGAGTGGGACAGAGCACAGATGTTAATGACGTTTAGCTAATCCAATTTGTCGTCTTTACAAATAAAGACACCATAAAAAGCACCGAAATCATAACTGAAAATGTACAGGTCTGATTTTCCCAAACCAAATTATTATTATTTCTTTCTTTGAACACAACTCATATAGATTCTAATAAGTCCTGTTTTGTGTTTCCAAATTCCCTACGACGATAAACTTGCAGTCCATGATTGCCATATAGTAATAATAAATTTTGCTCAAGTACTGACATCGTCACTTATTACTGATTATCTTCCATGTACGACTATATGTGTATATATATATGACTAATACATGAACTAAAAGGCTGTTTCGATGCTGGCATAACGAGGAGAATTGCCATCAGACCTGTCTAATGAATACTGATTTTCATCAATAACCATAGCTGTGCGCACAGGTGCAAGAAGAGAGTTGAATACGGCTGGTGAAGCAATGGCTCTTTGACTTCGACCATCGATAACGCTGCGGAACGCGTTCACAACACGTATCTAGAAGAACAAATAAAAAATTAAAGATATCACCACCATCCATCTCAAAAGCATAGAATAGGACTAAAAAACACACATCTCTTATCTATAGAGAAAAAATATCGCTCTGGGATCCTCACGAGTGCCCTACATTTCATATTCTGGCTGCGTTACCAGCGTGGTTGGTCCTTGTAGTGTAGTGGTTAACACATCGGACTAGAATACCGAAGACGTGGGTTCGAATCCTGCCAAAGGCATTGATATTTTTCTCTTATTCTCTCTACTCCATTGTATACACACCGAACGCATAATTTATTACTAATAAAGTAATATAGCTTAAAAAGAATGTTACCTGATGCTGAAGTCGAGTAAGACCCCGAATCCATAATATCCTAGCACGGCTGTCCCTTGCTCCATCAGGTTCAACGATTGTAGCCAAAGGTACCCCTCCCCTACCAAAGCGACAAAGCTTGGGAAAGGAGTTTTTAGGGATGGTAAGGACTAGCTGTCCCCATATCAAGGAACTGAATCCAAGAAAAACTGTCCACATCCATTCTTCCCAAGTAAGACCATGTACATGGAAAGCCTTTCCTGTGAACTCTATCAGCAAAATCTAAAATAAAAAAAAGATACATACGTTAAGGTTAATATTTGATTGAACTGATTATTTTGTAATAATAAAGTTAATATCATACCTGGACAATAAATGTACCAACAAATATTCCAACAAATATAGGATTTCTAAAGATCCCCTTGAATACGTTTCTTTCTCCATGCACCATACGAGAGTTGATTTCATTGAAGAGCTGCATCATTACGAAGGTATTAAAGATGATAGCAGAATGAGGGGTAGGTTTACACCTGGTTGTAGGTTCAAATCCATACTCGATATCAAATAAATCATCCCCTTTGAATATCAAGACAAACAGCACTATTAACTGATAGATTGCATGTCCCAGTATGTTGCGGATCATCGTACGTGAAATCAATGGCTTGTTACGTCCATATGGCTTTCTTGTTAATAGTTCTTCTGTTGGAGGTTCTGTTGCCAGGGCCAACGACGCAAAGGAATCCATAATAAGGTTAACCCAGAGTAGCTGTGTTCCTGTTAAAGGACTGACCTGTGAAATGATAACATGTTAAAAATTGTCTTACAGATACCAAATGTCATCTACACTAATAATCATGACTACTGCACGTTAGAAGTTTAGTAAGGTAGGATTTGATTTATTTCCAAATAATAAAGGCATTATAATAACAGGATAAAAGGGCCCCTACTAGGTGACACCCCAGACAATCCTGGCATTTAAGATTCCCAATCCAATAGCTTCTGAAACCCTAGAATTATATATAAGGAACTACTTCTAGACCCTTACCTCTACAGTACATGCACCAATAAATGCAATAGTTATTGCAACCAAGTTCACCGTAAGCTGGAACTGAAGGAACTTGGAAATGCTGTCATAAACATTTCTGCCCCACATAACAGCCATCACAATACTTCGGAAATTATCATCTGTTAGTATAATGTCTGAAGCTTCCTTTGCCACATCTGTGCCAGCAATACCCTAACAAAATAAAAACAGATATGAAATGCTGCTCAACTGTAATCAAATGTGTCAGTCATATACTTACAAAAATCACTAGTGTGAAGAAAGTTTGAAAATGTGTTCTTAATTGGCATAAAATCCAGGCAAATTATGCTTTAAATACTTGAAGCACTTGTAAGAGTGTTTCATCCTCTATCTAAAAACCCTCAAAGTTGATTTAAACAACTTGACTCCACCTCATTTTTTAAAGTCTCTTATTGATAGTTTTCACGGAAGCCATGTTGGAGGAACTTGTCAATGAATTATTTTGTTATATCCTCCACCATGGCCGCCATGTCTTTTGTTTTTAAATTCTCTTGGGAATGGTTGAAAGCCATCAATAATTGGTGTTCAGAAATTGGATGCAACACTATTTCATATCTTTGATATACAGGATTACTTAACAACTGTTTGTCAAATTAAATTAATTTTTGGTAAAGATGATAAAATGGAGAGAATAAATGATTTGCAGAGATCACAAACATTATGTCCAAAAAAAGGTACTTATTTAAATATCACAAAAAATTAAACTGTCTTTTTTAAAAGAATTTGTTATCATTAATTTCCAAAAACCCATCTCCCAAGAAGCATTATGTTACTCTGTTGTTCTCATATACACCCCCCTCACCATATCAAAATATATGAAACATATATAATACAGTAGTTAGAAATATGATAAAAAGTATTACCATTGCAAAACCAACGTCTGCCTTTTTCAATGCTGGGCCATCATTTGTCCCATCTCCGGTTACGGCAACAATTTCTCTGGCTGGGTTGAGTTTGCTATCAATGATTCCCTTGACAAGAGTGTACTTATCTTGAGGAGACGAACGAGCTAGGACCCGAAGTTTGGGCCAAACGTCATCAAACTTTTTCTGGTTCACCTATTAATGAACAGGATTTGCTTAAGGTTATAAAAAGGGAGTGATGATAACTAAAACTTTAGAAATGCGACTTATTCACTCACTTGGAACCATTTGTCCCATGGGATGAATGAACGCTTCACTTTTAATTATTTATGCTTCACTTTCCATTTCTCACTTATTGTTTTTTTTTTCCTTTTGTTTCATTTTATATCTTCATGTGCTGATTTCTCATTGGTCACTTTATTTTAATCACCATCCGTCATTCACCCCTTCTTATCTTTTCTTTCCTCTTACTCTGAGGAAGGACTAACGTCCAAAACATCAGTTTAACAAAGCTTTTCAAAGTGATCCAATTTATCAACAAGTTCCTACTGTTAAAAAAAGGGTGAACTATGGTTGGTAAGTTATATTAATAATCTACAGTTTATTAAGTGCATATCTAACATACCCTTCCTGCCTTATCTCTAATTAGCATATTGAATTGCTTTCCATCCAAAACAAGAAAGTCTTTGTCAGGCTGAAGAATACCACATTTACTGGCAATAGACCTAGCTGTGTTGACATTATCACCAGTCACCATACGAACAACTATTCCAGCTTGTTGGCATTTAAGAATGGCATTTGGTACCTAAAAAAGACAATCATAGTCACAATTACTGAACTTACTCTTTTCTAGATAATACCTTTGAGAATATGTTAACATCCTTTCAATATGACAATTTTCTGGTGTTGCCATACAAAAATCGAAAACTCTCCCTTTTATCAAAGGAATAAATAATGCGACCCTACTTATATGTTATCAGGCTTGACTTTGGTGACAGAACTTGGATTGAATGTAAATATTGATGACCTCCCCTTTTTTGGCCTTGTAAAAACTCGGTGACCCTCCCCATAATTCTACTAACCCGCCCCCTCCCAACCCCCCAACACCACTTGGAAAGAGTAGCATAGCCAGAGACGGGTGAAAAAAAAATTAAGTTGACAACATAATTTCTAAAAAGAAACAAGTCACAGATACCTCCTCTCTGACAGGATCTTCAATGCCAGAAATGGCAATGCAAGTCAAATTTGTCACAATATTAGCCTCATCATCCCAGTCTATGTCTGTATCATTCTCTAGAAACAAGAAAATACAAGCAAATGTACAGCAAAAATTCAAGACATTTCTTTTGACATACTTGTTACATTAATGGAGCTTAACATGACAAAAGTATACATGTTCACCTACCAGGATGGAAATCTCTGTAAGCTAGACAGATGGTTCTCAACCCATAACTAGCCATAGGCTCAATTACATTTTTTGCCAAGTTTTCACGATCTTGTCGGCCAAAAGGTGTGGGTGTTCCTTTGGAATCTAAAATGTGGCTGCACTGTTTTAGCACCATTTCTGATGCACCTTTGGTAAACAACCGGTATCCACCATCCTTTAACCTTATAACAGTTGACATGGATTTTCGAGCAGAGTTAAAAGTAAACACCTTGACAAAGCTTGATTCTGGAAAGTTGTCTCTGTAGTCCTGGTAGGTGTCTCCTAAATCCAGTATAAGACCCAACAGAGCACATTCTGTTTTGTTTCCAATCTGTGTTGGCAGCGTATCCCGTGATTCTGGTGCTGGAGGCTAAAACAAAAAAAATTATCAATAAATAATCTTGGTTTTATAAGTCTACCCCTTAATAGCCAGAGGCTAACAAAACTGTAGCCCTTTTCCATAATCAAATTGGAATTTAGAAGGTGTTCCTGAAGGCATTCCTGAAAATCAAGTCTAGAAATGGAATGAGGGCTAAGACCTGTTCTCAGCTCTTATAAAAGATTCTATGAAGAAAAAAACCTTGTAAAACATGAAGTTTTAAAGACAAAATTATGTTTCAGCTAAATTAGGCACTAGATTTTTAATTGCATGTAGAGAAAGTAATAACAAGGAATTAGGGTAAAATCTTGATTGCATTTGTAGTCAAATAGAAAATAACGATCAGTATATTCAAAATAAGAAAGCCATTACTTTTCTTCTACAATACTGCTTAACCCATGTTTGTTTCCTCATAAACCTCTTAGCAAGAATAAATACTATCAATATTTTCTTAATTTACATCTACAGCTGTAAAATTAATTATGTCAAAGACAAAAAGATGCCTTCTAAGAGGTCTATCTTTCACTCTATTTTTCAACTTTTGACAAGTAATGTCAATTCAGACTTTTTAAAATAAGTGAAGACAAACATCAATTTTCTATAAATAAGGATAAAGCATCAAATACTGGCTTCTAACATATGTTAGCCTCAGTTAAACACATTTCGTTTGTGCACTAGATATGTATCAGTTTTACTTTGATAGGATATTCTCAACTTTTTTGAACATTACAATATAACAATTTACCTATTCCATTCAAACAGAAAATAAGATTTTAATATTCATCCGAAATCATATTGAAAAGAATTCAACATCTAAAATTTCGTACTTACATATATATTTCATAGACACATAAAAAGTCAATTTATTGTAATGACAATGTTATTTAACCTCCAAAAAATAAGGCTTATTAAGATGAACATGTTTAAAAACAGAAAATGGAGATTTCAATAATACATAAAACATGAATGGAATGGCAGACATGCAGCAAAATATGATAATATAACATATTACAAAAACAATTATTATCTTTGTTTTGTTTTCATTTTGCAGCTTGGGGATACACTTGTTTGTGAAACTGGAGCTACTAAGATATACAAAACAGCAGGTGATTGTATCAAAGATGCATTGTTAAGCTTGAATTAATCATGACTATTTTTTAATCAAAATGACCTGATCCAACCAAAGATCAAAGATAAAACTTACAAAATAAATTCCCATTGGTGAGAAAGATAAAGTACATCCTATCTCATGTATGTATGCAACTGTGTTTCAAAACCCTGCATTTCAAAAATATAGATAATTTAAAATCATCTTTATTCAGGAGTTGAAGATAAATATCTGAAGATAAATATTTCCATGACCATAGGATTAGTTTTGTTTCTAAAAAATCACAGCAAAAGAATAATAGCCTCATCATCTGTCAACAAATTAAATGGATGACATTTACTCGATTTGTCTTGAGTAACAAAGAAATCCTTTTTTTTTTTTTGTTAACAATAATTACTAACAAATGTTAACTAAAACGATTCAATTCACTGGAACTCGTACATGGTTAGACTAATGTTTTGAGAGGTGGGGAAATGACTTGAATATCATGTTTCCTAATGACTTACAAATTTAAATATTCAAAAGGTGTACAGATATCAAATCATGCACTCAACTTCTTCTCGTAAAAACATGCAAATATATAAAGCTATATAACAGAAACCAATCCAAAAAAATGTAAACTATACTTCTTATAAAAGATGCTTTAAAAGTGATACAGTATCACTCAATCACAAAAGAAATCCTAGAAAGACAGAATTGCAACACAGGAAACACTTTGGATTTAATCACAGTTCTTTCTCCGCCAAAAAAATTCTTATCCAATGCACACTTAAGGAGTCAAACAAAATGTAGTGCAAATATCTTAACTGACCATACAAAAGTTTTCAGAAAATATAAGGATAATGAAAGAGAATTGGAATTAACTCTACAAGTTAGATCATTGTCTTTGTATTTGTACAAGCAAGAAAAATTCAATTCAAGAATAAACATTCACAATTAAGATGTGACCATGGATGAATCCAAATACCTTGATATTTTAAGAAGCTCAAAAAACGTACTAAAGCATATATTCAAAATTTTAATTCTTTCAACCACTTACCGTTATATTAGTTGCATAGCTGCTGTTCAATGCTATTCCTTTGCACAGGATTTCTACCACTTCTGTTGGTAACTCACTACCCTTTGGAATACTCTTGTAATGAGTGTCAGCCACGAAAATTTGGACTACAGTCATACGATTAGTAGTAAGAGTGCCAGTTTTGTCAGAACAGATTGCAGTAGCATTTCCCATGGTCTCACATGCATCTAAATGTCTAACCAAGTTGTTGTCATCCAGCATTTTCTTTACTGAATAGGCTAAAGATATAGTAACAGCTAAAGGTAGTCCCTCTGGGACTGCCACTACCAACACAGTTAGGCCAGTAATAAATGCATTTACATATGCATTTAAATGTTTATTATTCCAACTTGCTTTCTCCATAGCATACTTGCGTATACTAAACTGGAGTACCATTACCAAGATAGTCAACAGAGCTGCTGCAACTCCAAACCAACCAATGGTCACTGCCAATTTTGTGAGCTTGGACTGCAATACAGATTTCTCCTGCTTTTCTTCTTTTCTCTTGCCATTTTCTGAGGATGACTCTTTATCATCATCTAAATTGACATCTTCGAAATCACAACTGCCACTGGCCCCCTTGATGCCTGGCGACTGTGGAGGGGCTTCTTCTCCACCATCAGCTTTATCAACATCGGCAGCACCAAGCAAACTGAATATTATGCCTGACTGTGAGTTGAGTCCAACAGCTGATACTATCATTTTTCCACTTCCTTCCATAACGTGAGTACCAGCCAGGAAGAGTGGATCCTTGTCACCTTTCTTGACCATATCTGACTCTCCAGTGAGGGAACTTTCATCCACTTTGATATCATTGCTTTGTACGACAAGACCATCAGCTGGAAGTAGATCTCCATACTTAATTTGGCATAAATCTCCCACTACTATCTCACTGTTAAGAATTTCCTTGGGCTCTCCATTCCTAATGACAGTAAATTTGTGCTCTCCTTCTATTTTACTTTGCAGTCCTCGAAACTGTTGTTCCTTCTGGTAATCGTTTATAGCAGTTACAAAAGCTACTATGAAAACTGCTACAATAATTGCAAAGCCATCGATCCAACCAGTATTGTCCTCGTGGCCTCCACAGTCTTCAGGAGCAAAGATTCCTAACAGCAAAGACACAACAGCAGCAATCATCAGAATAATAAGAATAGTGTCTTTGAATGCATCGACGAGGAACTCTAGGAAGGTCTTAGGGGGTTTCGCAGGAATAACATTCGAACCAAATGTCCTTTTCCTATGATCGATATCCTCAGGGAATCCAGTTATTCCCTTTTCGACAGAAGTATGAAGTTTACGAACGACTGAGTGTAAACCGCCCATGGACAGCAAATATTCTTTCGCCTCCACCCCTCGATTTTTCATGAGCTCCTTTAGGTCGGCTACGGTAATGTCCGAAAAATCTGCTTTTGTATTGAAATCCATTGAATCGTGAGAGTGAAGCGATATACGCTCTTCTTTCTTCAATTCGTCCTCCATTGCTTCGACTACTTCACCTTTTTAAATCACAGAAAATAGTGGGAAGTATTGGGAGTGTGCAAGACGACGACAACAACAAGTCTTGACAGGATAACTGGACAAACGACTGTCTTCGCACCTCGTTCGAAGTTCAACAACAGGTCACCCAAAAGTAGACAGTCTTGCTTGATTCAGATGTAAGGTTTTAGTGCTCAAGTCCAGTTCTGGTGACCAGAAAGTACTTTCTTGCAAATACAGGCAGTCCAACAAGCTAGTTACCCACTATTTTTACTTAGCTTGCGTTTAAAGTCGGTCAGAAATCACCATGAGAAAATAGCTCATGCAAAGCAAAAGACAGCTGATTTCAATTCCAAGCTTTGGTTGTCTTTTTCAAACAAACATTAAATCTCGGATGAATACAGAATCTTTGCTGAGATCGAACAGCAAGCACGAATTCTAAAAGAACTAAACAGAGAAAGGCAGTCTGCCGTGAAGACCGTACCTGTTTGAAATGTAGTAAATTTCAAGGAGTGTTAATCCTTCCAAGAACCCCTTACATCAAGACACGGCCTCCTTACATGAAATCCTGGCGTAAGATACTTTCCCTGCGTATGAATACTGCAGAAAATGTATTCTTTACACGCCTTCAAATGTGTTTTCAGCCTTATTTTCCGAAGCTCTTGGCTTCTCGCTAACAGAAGCTGAAAACGAGTAGAAAATTTGCCTACAGGCACGTGATGACCTGCTTCTGATTGGTCCAATTTGAATCAGCGCGCTATTTGATTGGTTCATTGTCGCTATGTTACATTAACGTCACAACCTACCCCTTTTACCGCACCCATAACATAAAGCAATGTGACGAGAGTAGCTGATTGATTTACAAATGAATCCCCAAAACAGAACATTGGGAAAATAATTTCATATTTACCACAAAACGGGCTTTTAAAAAGTACTTTTAATTCTTATTCCTAGATGAAGGATCAATTTGTGGTAGGCCTTATACTCCAATGATCAGAAGAATATGAGTGTCTCGAGATGTTTCAATAACATTGCATATAGTTTAGTATAGAATTAAGATTATTATTATGGGTTGTTTCCTTTCTTTGAATTTTGTAATTAATTTTCCCTGAGGAAGAAGCAAAGATAAAGTGGTATTATATCTATTCAGAGCAAAATGACCGCAGAAAATCGGCTTGTTATAATGCGCCAAGTGGCTACCAGAGTAAAAGCGCTTTTCTGTCTAATCAGTGAAAGCCCAAGTAAAATGTACGTAACAAATAGTAACATTGTAAGGGGAAAAGGTTTCAATATTGTCAACAGTGCAGGAGAAAACTCTATATGATTTTAAAGATTTAGACAGCTTGCCAGATGAAAAGATGAAAAGGCAAATTTCAAAACAAAACCTAAATGATTTTTTCCACTAGATCTATTATGCTTTTAATTTATTTAATCTTCTTACTTATATTCTGATTTATTAGGTGGCTTTTCTGGCCTCGATTCTTTCAGATATTGTTTTAATTGAGTCAAAATTTTCAAAGAAATAAACGCGTATAATTAAAAAAATGAATAAATAGCGATAAAATTGCCTTTCCTCGTTCATAGCCAGTTCAGTAGGTGACGTCATATGTCACGCAATACCATTCAAGGAGGTCAACAAAAAGAACTTTAGCTTTACATCAGATTCTAATCTCATAAGCAAGCAGGAAAAATCAATTAATTACAATCCCTACCCTGAATAATCGTTTTCTTTTGCTCCTATACAAATAACAGGATTGGCTACGAGCGACTAGCCAAGAAGGAACCTCCTTAAAAAAGCGGAAACGATTTCTGACTCTTCAAAATGGCGGACAGCGACAAACTTGTTTTCCAAGAGGTTCTTCCAAAACAAGGAATATTATTTACAGAACAAACCCCTACGCCAGTCCTATGTAAACCGAAAATAATGCCCATGAAATCAGTAACTTTAGAGAAGCTGGAAAAGATGCAAAAAGAAGCTCAAGAGGCAGTCAAAAAACAAGAACAAGAACAGAAAATGCAAGGACTTTTGTAGTGGATCGTGATACCATCGTGATGTTTACGACTGTTTGTGAACAAGTTTTATTCTATTTATTTGTGGAACGCCATGCTTTTCAATATTCCTTGTTTTCGTTCCAAGTCTTAAGGTTTTTTCATAACTGGATAAGTGCGTTAGTAGCGTTACTTCTCCTTAACCGCGGCAGTGTCGGATATATGGACGACCATATATGTTTCCATGGCAGCAAGGTCATTTATATTTTGATTATATGCACATTTAAGGTACACTATGACTGCATTTCATGGTCTAAAAATGTAAACAAGTAGCTAATATGGCATATAAAAAAAACCTTACTGCAAGGAGTAAGCAATGTTTCCGACTCACAACAGTTGTCTATGCCTATTTTTTTACTTTCAGAAAGTTCACATGGTCACTTAAATGTGGTACCTCTATTGAGTAGACACCTGTAGGACCTTGTCTAGTTCCCCTTAGCAGAGGTTGCTTAATAGTTAACATTGAATTGTCCTTCCAAGAATTGATAAAATATTGGTTAAAATTTAATTGTAAATTTCAATTATTTAATTCCAAAAATTTGTAATGAAGCAAATTTTAAGGGAGCGATCATTTATTACATCCCAGGGGGGTGGTTTCTTTGCAAAAAAAATGAAATGAAACTTGTAGCCCCCTCTAAAATCTTGAAATAGAAAACATGCCCCTCCCCTTTCAACACTACTAAATACATACCCCCCCACAAAATCGGCCATTACACAGACATCCACAGACATTGTATGGCAGAGACACAAAATAGCTTCAACTTACTTTATCTTATGATTATTTTTAAAACCCATTTTTCAATCAGTGATATTGTTCACCAAATTCTTCTTGTCACCATGGTAACGAATTACAAACAATAGGAGGATTAACACCATGCCACAGCCCACATCTAAAACTGCAGTCAGAGCTCTCAACCAATTAAAATGCCTTATACATGTTAATATATTCAGTTTCATCTCCATCTCTTTCCCACCTCCCTGGTTAAACAAAGTTCTTTTATTCTCATGAGGATAAACATGGCTGGCACATGAGTAAGACACATGACCAGTAGTTAAATAGTAAAGGTGAAAACATAAGATAGTATTTTCCAGAGCTTTTTTGGATCTGTCCAGAAAGAAAGAATGTTCATTTCAATGCCATGAACTTTACAGATAGCAGATTTATAAGGGGTATTGAGCTGTTGATATTTTGATTTGGATATTTATGCAAACCTCTCCAATCTTTGTGTCATTTGTATTTTGCTTTTATTTGCCCTTACCCTAGACAAACATGAAAAATGATTTCTAGCATCCATTTTTTACATTTATACATTGATATTCTTGCATTATATTAACATATTTGGCATACCGTGCAAGGAACTCTAGCTGCACACATTTCTGATAAGGAACTGATCTGAACATTCAATGATTTCAATGATTTAAAGATGGATAACATTGAATTTAATGGCAAGCTGATTGCTTTAGAGTTATATCACTTACATGCATAGTCATTAACCTTTTATAGTATAACACAGCTACATGGCCACTAAGACCAATGCAAGAAAAATGCTAAGAATCTTTTGAAGTAAAAATCCTTGCAATTCTCTCTATTTCAGCATGGGAGAGAGGAGGTTGTCCATCCTTTTTGGCCTTGTGCATGACTTGCTTTTTTGAATACTGAGAAACGGTTTCACTGGCCCCAGTATTTCTGCTTACTTTACTAGTTCTTTGCAAAAGTTTGGATTGGCCCTGTTTTAAGTCAGATGCAGCAAAAGAATGTCTTAGTCTTGAATTCAATCGTAAAGCTCTCATTGAATGTTCTAACTGCTCTCTTGGCATAAAAAAGTTTGGGAATTGTGATTGTGCAAGATTAGTATGTGTTTGAGCTGGTGGTATGCTGTTGCCCATGTTATAAGGAGAGTTTTCATTAGCACATTTGTAATGTAGTAGTGATTCATTACTATTATCACCAATAGTATCTTTGTGAGAATATGGACTTGATAACTCCTTATTAGTAACAGTTATTTCTGTGTCCTCAGTAATGCTATGTGGACTTATTTGCCCCGTGGTACTTGAAAACTCTTCTTGGGCATGTTGATCTGTAATACTATTTATCAGAGAGTAAGCATTTGAATTTAAAGGAGATTTTCTAGTTTCCTCTTCCTCCTCAGTACTACTTAACCAACTGTCTCTTTCCTGTGTGAACACTGGTGCTGAGGGAAGGTTACTTCCATCTTCAAGAGAATCTGAACCTACATGCTCTTCTAAGTCACTTGCAGAAGAATAATTTTCACATGTTTCTTCAAGGGTGGAAATTCTTATATTTTCGTCATTGTCTTGTGGTGAACTAGGATACTGCACTGAATCCATTGAGGAACCTTCAATAATTGCATCCCCTGCATCTTTCATTGGTGAGGGAATTGAAATATCAGCACTAGATGTGTCTTTGCGTTTGCTTAGAGTGGGACTAATTTGAGGACTGTTTTCAACCAGGTTATCAGCAGAAGCACTCTCCAACTTTCTGTTAGGAATGCTGGATTGATTTTCTACATGTGATTCATTATCAGCTTCAGAAGTACCTAACAACCGGTCCATGTCTTGATACTCTTTATCATAATCAGTCACTTTTTCACAGGCAATTTCTTGGGTATAATGGTGCAGACTATTCTTATGAGATAGATTTTCTTCTGAAGTGTAAAGAACACTAGATGATCTATGTTTTGTGGAATCTGTGTACAATTTGGTTTGTAACCTTGTCTGCAACTCATCAAGATCCTCCATGTTTTTCCTAAAATGTTAAAAACAATCAATACTCTTGATGTATATCATATATTCTATCATTCTACAACTTGTTTCATAAATAAATGTGTGAGTGTAGTCTATTGTTTGTGGTGACTGACATTTCGACAACCTGAGCGGAAGTCATCTTCAGAGTGCAGTGACAAAACAAGAGAGAATGGATAGTACTTATACCTCTGGTTCTGTCTTAATATAAATGGTAATTAGTCATTATTGTGATGTAAAGACGGGTGGGTGTTATCACAAGGGTGCAGTCTTTTGTTTGAGGTTGTGAATAAGTCTATCGCAATGTGCAGGTAATAGTAGACTTCAGCTAGTAAGTGGTTTTTGCTTTAAGTTTGTATACCAGCTTTTATAAGTGGTTATAACTGCTCATAATGATATTTAGCTTATTATTCAGCTTATAACTGCTCATAATCATATTTAAAGACCTTAGTTGTTTGAAGAGTCCTGATGTAGAGGAAATTACTGGTTCTGTTTTGTCAGGTAATGCTTGAATACCAATAGACTGATCAAGTGATTGTAATCTATCCACGTGAGCCTGCTTTTGGTCTGATGGCCGCTGAACTATTGGTACTTGTAGTTCTTGTTGATCTTGAACCAAACGTTTTCCCTGGAAGAGATAAAAACAGCTAAAAATAGAGTACACTTTGATAAGGCACAATAAAATTATAAATCTATTGCCTTTACCTCGTTGATGTCTGAGAATGAAGATCTTGTATTTATTCTTGATTTAGGAAGGCAACGGCTTGGTGACACTTGAGTTAACGGTACAACACCTAGCTAATAAAACAAAAAAATCTTTAAGCACTAAAACATATATTGAGATATTCCATGTTAGGTTATCTTTCGAATTCCTGTCAATATAGAATGTTTCAAAGCCCAGCCCAATACAGCTTAAAAGCTCTAAAAATTTCGATTTTACATGTAATTGTTTATTGATGGGTGTAAATGGCACAACCAATGAAGTTTCACATCCTTTGGGAATTTTAAGTTGCAAAGGTCTGAGATGTAACTTACAAAAACAAAGTTTGGCACTTCGCGGTTGCTCACAAATGGTAATAAATACTAATGTTGAAAGGGAAGTTGAATCTATCTTTACCTTGATCTGCCCTTTGCATTTTCCATTAAAATCCATAATATTATACCAGCCAATCAACTGTCTGAGTCCTGCAGCAATAGGCCCAAGGTCCACACTTGCAAATCCCAGAGGAACATCACCACTTGAAACTGGGGTAGTAAGAAAAATGTATTAATAATGTATTTGTTCGCAGTAACTCAGAATATTTTGTAGTTACTTACCATCTTTGTTTGTTTTGTGCCAGACTTTAAAATATTAGGTTCTGGTGAAGAGATAAAGGTATTAATACACTGTCAATAAACATACTATTCTACTGTAAGATACATTCTGCATTATGAACCAATATATCTAGGTACAATATCAATGACAATAAATTAAATAATTAATATGCCAATGAATGGCATGAGTAGTTAGTTACCTGTGTATTAAGCATAGACAGAGGAAGTTTTTCCAGTTTCTGGTATTCCCACACAGGACTAGAAGATGACTTGCAGACAGGAGTACTAACTTCGGGTGAAGATGGGGAAGTCTGATAGGTAACATATGCATTTGGAGATACCCTGTTACAAAAATAAGGACAGCAACTTCAGATTCATCAATAATAATGTGTCAAGAAATGGTTAATGTAAAGATTATACCTTTTACTATCAGGTCCTGCAGCTCCAAAATTCAAATGCCGAGCTTCTTGTACAATTATATGTGCAGCAAAGGTATTCGAATCATCCATACATGGTTGTGTCTCTGAAACAAGATTTCTATCACCTCTTCCAGCTGTAGTTGTATCAGTATTGGATTTGAGAGATTCACCATCATTGTTAGCATATCCTTTTGTACTTGGATAATCTTCAGAGCTAATACTGTCTTCGAAGGATTCATGCTCTTCCCTAATGGCAGAGAAGAACAATTTATAAATTCAGATACATTACTATAATTATTGGACTTAGTCTTTGAAAGTACAAAATCAAGCATTATAATCACCATTTTGTTGTAGTTGTGGCAGCTTGCAGTTGGTTTATCAAGAGAAATCTGAACATGAACACAAGCTCCATCAACAGCATCAGCTCCAGCCTTGAACAGAGGGAATGTTCCGCTGAAACTGAATCAACAAAACAACAAATTAAATGTAAGATCCAAGGGTAAATATAAAAAGAAATGCTTACCTGGTTTGTGGGTGATGTAATCCCTTGGTAACCAAGGATGAGAGTTTAATGAATGCAGACCCAATAAGCTTGTCTCTCTGCCCAGGGAGGGAAGCAGTATCTTTGTTGCTTGATGATTGGCCTTTCAACCACACCTGAACCTCAAGTTGTTCTTCCTTTAAATACCATACAAGAGAAGATGTTGCTGGTAACACGAAGCACTTGGAATGTTTGATATCCAACAGCAACATGTCCTCTTTATTCTGTTCGATACGAACAACACGGGAACAAACTGGACCTATTTCAAGATAAAGAAAAAAAAGATTGAAAAAAAGATTGTGTGTCATGGTTAAGCTTGAATTGCAATATTGAGTCTAAATATTACTATAGCTATTTCCCCCATACTTTTATCATATATCTTGTATCTGACATATCCCTTGATTTCAAATTTAGATTGATATGATTGAGTGTTTGGTATCCAGGCCCTGTTCATCTTAACTGTGAGTGCAATTCCTTTAGGTGCATCTCCATCACTATTTTCATCATCTTTTGAACCCAAAAGGATAACATCTTCATCATCATCATCTTCTACCCCATATGGTGGACTCCATCCTAGACTGCGTCCTATGTGTATTAGACTTTCTCTATCTTGAGGATCATCAAACTTGATTGATAGCTGAAGACCTCCCAACACAGTACTGTTACCATGGTGATCCTCATCAACAAACATTTCTTTGTATTGAATGGCATGCCATCCCCTTATTCCTAAAACAATAAAAATGACCCAAATCAGCCTTTAGAATAAGAGTCACCTACTGTCACTGATGAATATTAACCTGTTCTGTGTGTCAAAAGGTCTGCTAGTGGAACAATCACTACACCCAGGAGTATGTCATACTTGTTCTGCTTTATTGGATGATGATGGTGGTCATCATGGTGTTGCTGGTCAATGTTACCAAAACCCCTGGAATCTTGATGCCTGCACACAAATAAACAGTCAAAAGGATTCTTAACTATGATAAAAAGTAAACTATTATAAAAAATGCTGTGGAAACTCATTTATCATCTCAAGTTATCATTGTCTTTTTAGAAAAAACAGTCGCTGCTCTATAGCTTACCATACTTCAAATACAGCTTCAGACATCTCCAACATCTCTGCAAGACTAATAATTTCTCCATGATCTTGTTTATTTACATCACATGATTTCCTGGACATTTGTAATGGTGTTGCAATTTCAATGTGGTGAAAGAACTCTGGAGCAAATGTTCTGGCCACAGTACGAGTGACTAGTTGCTTCTTTTTACCAATAGGTAGTTTAATAACTACATAGGTATTGACACCCACATCTGATGGGTACAACATTGATGGATGGGTATGGACAAGGGATTTAGCAGCTCCCTAATAATAATTTAAAAAGTTAGTATTCTCTTCTCAATGGACTCCCCAACAAGAAACTAAAATAACATATGACAAGAAAGGTCAGAGCAAGGGCTGTTTACAAGTTCTAAATTGTTGGCATAAGGAGAGAAGGCCTGCAGGTGTGGTAGAAGAAGAAAAACACAATTTATAATAAAATACACACCTTTAGTCCACAGATCCTAATGATGTCCACTGACAGACAAACTTGATCAAGGGTGGGCTTGTCAGCAATAGTTTGGATTTTATTTGCTCGATATCTAATAGTCACATCAAGTAGTCCAGAGTCTTCAATCACAGTTCGCTTTGAACCTTTATCTTCTTGTGGTAAAACTGTCAGTGGCAATGAGAATGTCTGTACACTAGGTTCCCTGTGTCGTTTCATTGTAACCATGGCACAAAGTTTTGCAACTGGCAGGTTGGCCTATTGTAAAATTGTTACACAATCATTAAATCCAAAGCTTGATTTCTAAACTATAATTTATAGTGAAAACTAGATAATCACCTTAGCAACCAACTGATCCCTAACATTAGGATAATAAAATCTCCTCCACAACTCAAAAGAAATGCCACCAGAACGTGGGATAGATGACATACTGGTCCAAGAACCACTGTACGCTGCCAAGAGATAACGCTGCACAGGTATACCAGTGGGAAGTACAAATGAATGCCGAGTGGTGTCTTGGAAGGATGGGTCCGGAACACACAGGGTGGTGCATGTATGGTGTGCTTTCAAACCAGGGACCACTGAAAAACAACATAATATGATTACCATTAGTACAATAACATCATTATGATGGTTAGTACTGTAAGTAGAGACATAAAAGAACATGGTCTCACCTTCATGATCAAGATCATCAGTGCTCTGCTGTATTTGAGATGGGAAATGATACTGGACGTAGCAATCAGTCTCTCCCCAGACAGTGCCCTTGAATATAGATAATCCTCTGATATCCTCAACTGTGATCTCAAACTGATGATCTGTAAAATCCAATATCATACCAGTATCAAACGGTCTTTCAGTTTCTTTCAGTTTTCTTTATTTATTCACAGCTATCTTATAATTAAAATGATAAAACCTACCAACACAACTGGTATTTCCTGTAATCCTATGTTTTAAATTGGTCTGGTTTATCTCTCTGAATATGATGAGAAAAGTGTATCAGTCAATCAATCTGATGTTAAATATTATTACCATTAGTCTACTATTATCCACAAAACACAAAACAATTTAAATCTGCCCCAGCAGCAATTTTGATACCTGCAAATTGTGTTAGATAAACTAATACTCATATTTGCCATGTGATTGCTCCATCTACTGAGTAGTGAATTGTGATAATAAGACATTTATTCCATACAAAGTGATAACATTGCAGCAAGGTATCTCTTAGACAAGAAGAAATGTTGCTATGCTTGTGCAAAATCATAATTACCTTGGTTTATCAAGGTGATGTGTTTCTTTGATGATATGCATCCCACTTGGAACCTGAACACAACCCTTGATTTCTAAGAGAGAAGTTATCTGAACAACAAGTAAAACATCTCCTTAAGTACAGCAAATTATGGAGTATAATACACAGTTACTTAATGCAGTATACCTACCTGTTCCTCTGTACCCATTGCTAACAGTACTTTAAGTTCCCCATGACTGTGTGTAGTAAAAGGATTGATAACAGGAACCAATCCATCAATGCAAACTACAGGAAACTGGAACAAAATGGATGATATTCATCTATCAATAATTATTGTTATACAATAATTATATATTAGGTAAATCAGTTTTTAAATCATACGTCATGTAATATATAGAATAAAACAAATCAAACCTTGGACTTGATGAGTGTTTTTGTGATTTTTGGATCTCGGAATGACAGGTAAAACTGATGAAGAGGAATCTTGCTAATCCCAACAAGCTGATAATGGAAATAATAAACAATAACTACCTTGCACCCTTTAGTCGATTTCAAGCATCTTTAGGAATAATAGGATCCTAACCTTCTCTCCTTGTGGAATAACTTTATTCCACACTTCTATCACCATAAAGTTGTTACAAGTTCTCTGCAGAAGAGTGGGTGTAAGCAGTACAGGTGCTACCTTCAAAATATAGTTGATATTCTGTCATTAAATATCAATATCATTAAAGATTATTTACAACAATTAACATATTCATTAACAACTCACTTGCTTATAGACAAACTGTGGATTATTTGTGCCCCAATAAATAGGTGACTTGGATACCTCATCACACCAGAACATGCGAGATACCAAGAACAGATTTGCACTTCTTCCACTATTACCAGGAGGTTCTGGGGTGATTTCTTTTCCCTCTGGTATCCAAAGTAATGAGTGAAGAGTGATTGTTTCTATTTGATCTTCTAATTCCACTGATTCTCTCACTTGGTGTTGTAACCTGTTTATCACAAATGAACAAACAACAATGATAGTTCAATTTTTGGAATATGGTACTACTGCAGTAAATATTTGAGTATTATAGAGCAGTTTTCATATGACTGTGAAAAGCTCAGTGCCATAAGCGTGACGTGCCATGACCGTGATACTTTCTAGAATTTTAATTGGCTGATTTTTTTCATGCGCAATATGATTGGTCTAAAAGTGCTGTGATCTTGGCTTGACAGTGTCTGCGTTGTGTTTATGCCATGTTCTGGGTATTTGATCGGATGGAGAGTAAATTCTTGTGCAATGTGATTTGGCAGGCGTATCCCTTGCTGTGTCACTACCATGTTTGTGCCGTGATCTTTTCACAGTCATACGAAACTGCACTAAATGTTACTTACTGTCTTGGTAGAGGGGGTTTGGATGTCACTACATCATGCTTATCTGTGGTGCTTGTTGCTGCTTTAGACACTATCCCTACATTACTCTGAGTTTGCTGGGGAAAGTGTATAGTGTCTGTAGATTTCTGACATTGTAGTTGTTTACCATCCAATCCTAGATCAACTTTTACCTTAATAAATGTGCATAATGTAGCATTAACACTTGATGTTTTTGCTCACTGAGGAAAATGAAATACTTCTAGCAACTTTAAAAATTCTTATTTTTATGAAAAACAATGTAAGAATATTAAGCCAACCTCAAGTCTTCCAGTAATGCCGCTATGAGAATCTTCTGATGGTTGCCATGACAATGGTGCAGGATCTGACTTGACTTTCTTGTTATTCACCTCTATGAGTGATGCAAGGCTTAGAGTGTTTGACAATAACACTGCTTTCAGTGGCAAAAAACCAACTCCAAATTCTTCTGGCTTTAAAAAGAATTTTTTTTTGAAATTTCAGAAAGTGATAAAAACAAATAACATTCCTCAACATTGTATCAAATTTGCACAAATAAACCTAACTAGGTGGATGATTATGTACATCTTAAGCACATACCATTCTCTGTCCTGACTCTCTCTTCAATATCCTAAAGGATAATCCCAAGCCCCACCAATGCTCTAGTACTGAAGCATTAAATGACACAGGAAAAACTGATCTGTGGTTGAAAATTACAGCTTGAAGGAAAAAGAAAAAATCATTCTATTTGGTAAAAACGTGATGCACATCAAGTAAATAATAATATTTAGCCATGAGAATAGTGATCCCAATTACCATTAGCCATTCTGTGGTTAAGGAAAAAACTGGGGAAATTTGGCATTGTAGTACCTTTTTGGGCTGTTTTAGCAGCATACTAGCCACCACCTCGGAAGTATATCCCTAAAACAGCACCACCTTACACAGTAATGCCAACTCAGATCAATTTTTTCTTAACCTCAGAATAGCAATAGCTATACCTTGAGTTAAGTACATGTCGGTAAACTGACTCAAAGATCACAGTTCTCACATTCCTTACCGTTATTGTTTAATCTCTTTGATGCAACCCTTGTTAACTCTTTTACTAAGGACACATTCCCAGTCTTGTCCTTGGCATTCACAGGGAAATTATACTCCACAAAAAATGTGCTGTCAACATCAATAACAATAACAATCAACATCAGATTAACATGTTATTGAATGTATGTCAGTAATTATTCAGAATATATTTTCCTACCTTGGTTTTCTACTTGACATCTGATTTTCTAATGTGCTGTTATCAGTTATCAGTAATCTTTCTACGATAACCCTTGCAGTGTTGACTCTACCTAATGTTGTTAGAGTATCAGTACCCAGCTTGTGCACCATATCATCAGTCCTTTGCCGAGAGTGATCTAGATCCTTATCATTCGAATTTCTCAGATGTGGCAGTGCTAGTACTGGTGCTGGTACTCCAGTCCTTTGCTGAGAGTATAGGGTCCCATCTAGATCCTCAGTATCAACACCTAACTCATGTGCTATATCATCTGTATTCTTTGTCTCTGTTGGTGTTTCAATCCTTATTTGGGTGTCTAGATCCTCTTCACTTGACTCATCCCCTTTTCTTGATTTGCCCTTTCTGTTCTTGTACTGCTTCACTCGTATTTCCTTGGCAATCATAAATAGTGTGGTTAGTTTTATTACAGAATATAAATTTAATTTATATTAAGTAATATTGACGGTGTAATTCAAGGAATTTGCTATATGTTTTAAATAACATTAAAAAACGAATCAATAATGCTTAAAATATTACAAAATAATGAAAGGAGAGTTGCTAGAACTCTGATGCTCTGTTTTCGTGTGGCGGCTCTCTTACAAATATACATTCTCATATTTTTGATTTTGTTTTTAGAACTTTCAATCTACATATTTAGGATGATCTATTTTTTGCTTATTATATAGTCTCATATACACCTGGTTGCGGGAGGGTCGTAGTGTGGGAGAGGGTAGGGGGTGGGTGGGGGGTTGGAGGGGGCATTGATGGTTTGGCGGGCAGGGGATTTGATATGTATATATATTTTACTATTATTTATTATTATTATTCTATTTTGTATATATTTTATTGAGGGCCACCTGAAAATTATCATTTATGGTAACGGTGTTACCCTGTCTAATAAAGTTGTTGTTATTATTATTATTATTATTATTATTATTATTATTATTAGAACTGCTCAATCAGGTTGCTGTGAATAATGTCCAGGCTTAGTAGAAATATCAGGGAATAGAGGCATTACTCAGGATACTCCTACAATATCATGCTACCTCAACTGCTATACTAACTGGGTTGCTTTCTTGTTCGTCATCATCTGTACTTATTGTAATATCAGTATCACTGCCTGCTGATTTATCACCCTAATAAAACAACAACATGAATGTTGATTCAAGATAAATTCTACTGACATTAAAATATTGGTTGACTCCTAAATATAATATATATTAAGAATACAATCTCTAGGACACACATAACCCTTGTTTGCTCCAGGTATTCATATATATCAGAAAAAAGAAGTTGTATTTCACATTGGGTAGGTTTTTATTAAAGTCTTACTTGTGGTTTATAGAAAAGATCCATCAATAGTGAGTCATCATGTAGTGGATCACCTATCTCACTCATATCCTCACTTAAATCAGATAGGTAAGATGAGTGTTCAATCAAATCAACACCGTGATGATGATCTCCCATCAGGAGATCAACCACTGTGTTATCATCACCCGCAACTTGTCCATCGCTGTGGTCCAGAACTGGATGGATTACAGCATCAGATTGACCATGGAGAATACCAGTCTTTATTTGATGATAGAATCTCTTGGAATAATCTACCAGGAAGCACATGGCTATAAATTAAAAGTATATTATTACATGTAAGACCACCTCCTAGTGTACACTATCGCCTGATGAAGACAAGCAGTAGCAGTAGGCAAAGTAGTGGTCCTCTCAACAGCCACAATTGTGAGACAAATGAATAAATTAAAATTTTTGATTTATATCCACAATGAATAATCTTTTCCATTCTATATTATTTAATTATACAGAATTAAAAAATTCCAGTTTTAAGCTATTTAATTGGCAGCAAATGCAGGGCTTGAAATAAGGGATGGACATCGGAAATGTCTGCCCAGAATATTGAAACTTGTCCTGTCAAATCTTTTCCATGCCCATCATTTTGTGTACATTGAGCCAGAAACAAGATATACTGAGCTATTAAAACTTATTTAGCCTGTCATCATGACTGGTGGCTTACCGGTAGTCACTTAAGCCTTGAAATGGTTCATTGTCTATGTAGCATGTCTGTAGTTTGTGTTCAAAATAATACAAAAGCTACTGTTAGGTATATGACTCACATTTCTTGAGGGCTATACTGATCTGTCATATTAGTATCATCCAATAAGCTAGACATAGCAAGACCTTCTCTTAGTCTTTGACCTTTATCAAGAAGTGCACCAATCCAATCCATACTATTATCCTGTAAGTGTTGACCATACTCGTGACTTGCCATTATTGTACCAGCATTTTGATTTAGTAAATGTTCCTCATTTTCAGAGGTTAGTTGAGTCTGAGTTACTTCTGTTGAAATATAAGTTATTAGTATGACACATGGCGCAGACAGCTTGATTTCAATAAACCTTACCCTTATTAATTGCTGACCCAGTATCTAACTGCTGACTAGATGATCCGTTATGTCCCAACAAGGATAACAATGAAGGGTCTAGAGAATACTCTAGTCTCTCTGGTGGATCTTCTGAAAACTGCACTCCCTAAAATATCATACAAGATAATAATCTATTACCAAGGATAAAAATAATGCTTAGTCATTGGACAATGTCCAGTCAGAATAATTGTAACTTGTCCAGTTAAACTTTGCTTTGTCAGTCACTTTGACCTGAGGAACTGTATGACTGCATGTGCTAAAGTTAAATTGGCTGTACATCATGACCAGTGACTAACTAGCCATTATCTTTAGCCCTGATTTACCATTGAGTATGATAGATGTATAATGAATGCATGACACAATATGAGAACCTTGGCTGGAGCAGGAGATTCAAATGGATCCTTAATATCTGTTTGGTGTCTAGGATGAATAACTGGTGTTGCTGGATTCAGGTAAGGAGGAGGGGTAGGGTGAGAGCTACTTCTGTCCACAACTTGTATGTCCAATCCAGTGTCGACTGTTGGAATAGTTGAAGACAACTTGTTGTATGCAGCTGGAAGCAATCATACAAACCATAATAAACACTAAAAACAATACAGCGCTGTACATGGTACTCTAAATGAAAAAACATAGTGACACTTTTGGACCTGACTGCATGCATATACATTTAGGATCTTACAAATTATTGAAAGGCACATGTTAAATCATAAAAAGAATTGCTTCATCTGCATACACAGAGCATTTATATTATAATTGAAACAAACTTATGGCCATTGTGGCCATCCTCAGGGTACATTAATACAATTTGTAATTAACAAAATTGTTGCTATGGTAAACTGCATTATTGCAAAACAGCACACACAAGAGAAAATTAAATGAAGAAAAGAAAACAATTATAAGCTTTCTCACCTGATACAGACTCAAACTTAATGAAGACTTGAACATCAGCCACTTTACCAAAAGGACTGATAACAGACATGACAGGAACAACCCTGCAGCAATACCAATGTTAGTAATTTTACCAACAATTGTCGTAAATACTTGATCCATGCTATGCATAATGGTACAGTATGATAGCTTACACATTCACAGGATGACTTGCTGTTAACTGAGTTATTTCTGAAATCAATGCTTTTCCAAAAGGAATTTGTGTAGAAGTATGCACAGTCTCAACAACCAAAGAGCCCATGTCTGGTGACAGCAAATTAAAAACAGTTTAAAATGAACAAAACTAGAAAAAGGTTTGCCAAGTAATTTATTCAGTACCATTCAAATATGCAGCGAACTGTTTTGGTCCACTGCAGACAGGGTATCTCACAGATGTCCATCGGCTTTTGACATTCAACTTCGCTTGACCCTTTATTAAAGGCCTGAAAATATTTCAATAACATTGGTGTTATGAACGAATAACACTGGACCATAAACATGATCGTATCCAAAGAAAGCTTACCGAAGTAATGCCCCTTCTCCCTGTTCGCCCCACCATCTTATACGAATAGACACACCATCTGGATGCTTCTCCACTGTCCAGGTAAACTTGCTCACAGATACAGTGAGGAAACATCTTATTTGACCTTCGACTGAAGGGGGTAAACTAGTTGATACTGATACTTGCTCATCCTCTGAAGAAACTGAATCTATGACACGAAGATTAAACACATGCAGAAATAAATCAATAATAGTTTCTCGTCTAGTAGATCCAGATCACAAACCAATCATCCTCGGAAGAAAATGCATCAGTGTAACGGAACCAAGGGTAGATGAAGGATAACTTTATAAATAAATCGACAAAACAGCTTTTTACTTACCTTTTCGCTTTAATACTGGTTTTGACTTTTTTCCCTGCCTTTCCCTTTCTCTTCATGTTATTACTTCTATCATTAGATCTCTACGAATGATTCCTAATACTTTTAAACTTTGGGATACAAACATCAAACGGAAAACATCCGCCATGTTTTGACTTTCGCGCCATTTTGTTTCCCAGGATGCAACACAACCCAAACTTGCTACCATGCTCTCACAACAACAGGAAGCCCAGTACACCACAATTGATGAATAATTACTCGCTTATTACTGTATATATGCACATATTTATTTTTCAATTGCTCTGTAACTTTAAGATTTTACAATCAATAATACGCATCAGAAGATTATGATTGAATGCGAGTACAGAAACATGAATCGTTTTATTAAAGTAGGAATATGCGAAATACTTTACATATCTACCAGCAACCCCACGCGACGCATTCTGAATATTTACATGGCTTTTAAATATCATGCTCAGCACATTAACATCTTTTCTTCTCTCTTTTTGTTAAACGGGCAATAACCTCAATAGTATATATTGTTCGTGTCATTCATCAGTTGGGTGTGTCAATCTGACTCTCCTCGGGTGCATCATCAATACTTGACTGAATCTGTGGCATAATTCCGTGTTCCCATTTATCAGCACCTTCAAGTTCTCTGCACAGCGGCACCCTTAGACCAATTATCTTGTCGATTACGAACAGCAGAATGAAACTCGTCAAGCCTGTCCAAACTATGATTACCGCTGTCGATAAAAACTGCACACCCAGTAGCCTCCACCTTCCTCCTTTTAATACGCCAAACTCTGTGGATAACTTTTCAAGGTTGTCTACTTCTGAAAACAGCGCCACCGACAACAAGTCCCCAGATTCCTGCAAAACCATGAGTAGGGATACAGCCCGATCATCATCTTAGTCTTGTTCATCAAAGATAATCCGAGACACGCCACAGCACCGCCTATGAAACCAATTATGAAACTCTCCCCAGGACGTACGATAGCGCAAATACCTGTAAGAAATTAAATAAAAAGCTATAGTCAGAGATCATTCATGGTCGCTTAGTTGAATACAAGAGAATTATGAACTGTCTCACCCGTTATTCCAACCAGACCACCTAAAATTCCAGTGATAAACACGTCAATCAGGAGCTTGTTGCCAAACAAGGCATAGCTGAAATACGCAAATTAAATACAAGAACATCAAAATACATACATGTATCGATCCGAAGAGTATGTTGAAATATTAGTTTACCTGTACAATGTGGAAAAGATACCGCCTCCAATTGAACCGTTTATGGTAACTACTGCAGCCCTGTAATGAGTTAAAAAAAGTAAACGCACTTAACAACCCTTAATCTACTGCAGGTAACACTAATGCACTTTCTAACCAAACAACACTACACTTTTGGATGCGTCCTGACCTTGAAGCAAGTTTCCATTTCCCTCCAGTTATACCAAATGTGCTGCCACAGTTGAATCCAAGCCATCCCCACCACAACATGAAGGTACCCAGCAATACGTTGGAAGGTGAAGCCATACGCAAATGCCCTGACCCCTCTTCTTTTTCCGAGTCGAATCGACCAATTCGAGGTTTTAACATCATTGTGGCTACTAAACCACTTACTCCTCCTACCAAGTGCACAGGTCCGCAGCCAGCAATGTCAATGGCACCCATCTTGGCTAGCCATCCATCTTTTGCCCATAACCAGTGAGCAGGAAAGCAGTAACATATGGTGTTTATAAACGAATACACCATGTACGCCTTCAAAGAAACCCGCTCAGCCATTGCACCTGATACTATCGTAGTGGCTGTAGTTGCAAAAGACAACTGAAAGAAATACTTAGCGAAAAGACTCATTTCGTCATCATCAGCGTCCATCATAAAGTAACCAAGACCACAGAAAGAGTTGCTATTAATTTGCCCAAAACTAAACGCGAAACCAAACAGCCAATACGACAGCCCACCATAAACAACATCAATAACATTTTTGGCCATTACATTGGTCTCGTTCTTTTTTGATACCATCCCAGCCTCCAGAAGTCCAAATCCAGATTGCATTGTGAAGATGATAAATGCACTTGTCAAAATCCATGTAGCATCATCTGGATGAATAGGCTCTTCTATATCGCTCTGTACAATGATGTTGTTAGTGGTGTTTAGAACTGCTCCCAATGAACTGTTGTTGAACGCCATCAATACCTAAAAACTAGAAATGTTTGATAAAAATTACGGATGAATTCGGTAAGACAGGTATGGTGATCCAAACTTCAAATATAGAGGTATAAAACAACAACTAACATACCGGCTTAAATGAGAATAACAACCATGCAGCCAATAACATTACTTAAAAGTGATTAAGATAAAATCGTGTTTGTTATTTTCAAGAACTGAATGTTAGTATCCATGATAGAGCAACACACAACTGAGCTCTTAATTGATTTTCTTTGAATATTTAAACTGCACCTGTCACTGCCGATTGTTGGTATAGGTTTTAGCGATGTAAGTATTCAATTTATTTTCTTTTAATATATTCAATTTCTGAAACTGATAATTTTGTATGCTGTTCCATCAAATCCATTTTCATCTTGATTTTTATATTCGCATTTTTTTCGATGTTCGACGACAAAATTAAAGAAAGCTAAGACGGAAAGCAAGCATAAAATGAAACGAAATAAACGCCATTCATTTTATGACCGGTTCATCTTCATACAAGCAGCTGTCAGTTTGCTCACACGAATATTAGACTCAGCGGCAACCACGAGTTTGAGCCGATAATTTAAAGTAAAAGCCAAATCAAAAACTAGTAATTATGGTTATCAAGATTTATTACGAATTATAAGTTTTCAGTTAGTGCGGAAATACATCTTCTTGATTTGATATAATTGCAAATATAATCAAGCATTTACCTACCTTTATTTTTTTATGCCAGGCCTAACTTTAACTATGAATTTTTTTAATTTTCTTAAGATGAATCTGATTTTCGCAGACGGACGCTCAATGCAAGATTTTCATCATGTTTTTCATCTTGTTTTTGTTTTTAAATCATGACAGTCAAGACGGTAACCAGGATGGCAGCCAGGTTGTTCTTCGTGTTGGTGAGCAGCGGCAAACGTTTCATGCTGTTAGATTTAAAATAGAATGATTGACAGTCGTGTGAGCGCAAAGAATGGTGGGTAAGAGACAAATGATGGCAACAATCATGCTTTGAAATCTTTATTTATTGGAAATTATCAATATTTTCATCATGAATATCAAAAAATACTTTAACCTTATGACACCTGGCCGTAGGAAAATTGATTTTTTCAGTTTATGGAACATACAGAAAGATGCGCAATTTTGCATGTATTACAAACCGTGAGCCCTTTGCCCGCGGAACTGGTGGGGGAAAAAATCTTAAAACGGGCTAAATTCAAAAATAACCACGCAGAGCGAAAGAAGTGCTATTTCTCAATGATCGGGTAAAATTTCGAGGCTTTATTTTACGTTTCAATGATTTTATTCAAATTTTTGATGAATCTCCATACATTTCCTTATAACAGGACACCACAGAAACCAAGCTTGGGCTACCTGTGCCTTAACCTAATAACAATAATAATTTAATCACTTATTTTGCGCGCATTCCATACAATGATCATGCGCGCATTACAATAATAATATTCACCATTTTCCATACGTTGGTTCACTGGTCAAACACAAAGCCCTCAAGCGAGGCGCCAAGGTACTTTCAAAGGATTATTCAAATTTGAACCCTGCAACCTCGACTGAATGCTTTGTGTTTGACCAGTGTATGGAAAATGGTGAATATTTAACTATATAATTATTTAAAAATAAAATGAATAAATATATATTGATATATACTGGGAAAAAACTATCTAAATGCTGATTTAAAAAGGTAGGTTTTAAGATGGCGCATAAACAAATTAACATCTTTAATGGCGCGAAGGTATGCGGGAAGTGCATTCCAGAGAACGGGTGTCGCCACAGCAAATGATCTGTCCCCCAATGTTTTCCTGGTCTTGCGATTAGATGGGGCAAGTAATAAACCTTTACTAGATCTTAACTTAAGTTATAACTTCCCTTATCCTTTATGTTGATAAGTTCTGAGGTGTAATCAGGTGCGATACCATTTAAAGCTTTGAAAACAAATAGCAAGATCTTAAATTGCGTACGTTCTTTCACTGGTAGCCAGTGTAGATCAACTAATAGTGGTGTAATGTGACAATAACGCGGTGCGCAACAAATAAGTCTCGCGGCAGCGTTAAAAACGCGCTGTATTTTATTAAGCTGGCACGCTGGAAGACCACACAATAGACTGTTGCAGTAATCAAGAAGTGATGTTATAAAAGCATGCATAAGGCAATTCGTTATAAATACAGGTCATTATACCTACTCATCCAGGATTGGAGTCTGAAGTGACCATACTTCTTGTAACCGTCAAGGATGCTATTCAGTCTTACTGGCCCAACTAGTTCCAGTCGGCCTGCAGTACGTACGGGGTCATTACCCTAAGTATATTTCAGCTTCTAGTACGTTGTAGTTTATCTTGTCAAGACAACCGGGTATTAATTTATTAAAGGGTTAATAACGCGGTCCTCCCGTATCAAGGACTCCTGCTAATAAGCCCATCATGGAATACATGGCAACTACTTGCTATCGATATAGATCGATATTTATTGGAATAGGATTCCTAAACCCCTTCCCTTCCCTGTGGCCAAATAAAATATCAACCAATGAATGCAATAACAGCTAACTCTAAAGTGTATTTATTCTAGTCACACTTTGTTTGGATGCATCATCATGAATTCTGTTGTACAAAGCTACAGTGACATCGAATCTAGAAGGTACATTCAATAATTCAGACGGACAATTGTATGCACGATGGACTGGATGCTCGAGGTACGATCTTTCCGAGTAAAAAATGGATTATTACGAGTAAATTACATATTTTTGATATTTTCAATTTCTACAAACTTAACGCTATGATATGGGTGTTTTTGAGAATTACTCATTATTTTGTAGCAAAAGAGTCGCCGGTAACATCACTGGTGTCGCCCAGCAAATATTATTATATTATACGCGATTTTAAAACAGTTACAGTACTGGTTGATAAAAGTCACTTAGAAGGCCAGTTATGCTGCAAGAAAATGTTTGATTCTATATAAAAACCATATCGAATGAAATAAGATGAGAGGTTGTATAAAATACGCTATGACGATGATATGTATTAGTACAATTAAAGCGATTAGGATCCAAGGTTTGGGCTTGGATTTCATGTGGATTTTCTTCTCTTAAACTTCAGTGTACTTCTCTCCTACAAATAAAGATGAACACAGATGATAAGCAACTATTAACCATGAGGTGGGATGTACTAAGGAAAACGTTTACTATCCATTACACGTTTTACGATGGTAAAGGTGATTGGACATAACAGTGGCAGTAAAAGGTGCATGAAACAATCACAACATTTTAAATAATTTTTTTGCTTTTCTCTTAACGATTACATAAGTTATGCAATGATTGATAGTGCAGTTTTCGTATGACTGTGAAAAGTTCACGGCACCACCACGGTCGTGACACAACAAGGGATACGCCAGACAAATCACATTGCACGAGAATTTACTCTCCATCCAATCAAATACCCGGAACACGGCATAAACACGGCGCGGACACGGTCACGCCAAGATCATGGCATTTTTAGACCAATCATATTGCGCGTGAAAAAAATCAGCCTATTAAAATTCTAGAAAGTATCACGGTCACGGCACGTCACGCTTACAGCACTGAGATTTTCACAGTCATACGAAAACTGCACTACACAACAACAACTGGAGAGTCCTAGGTTAACGTGTAAATGGAATAGTTTACCTTCATTTGTAATGAAGCAATTTTCACAATGAAGCAAAGAGTCTGAAACCATTAAAGGACTGCGCTGCTCTTTCGATCCAAAGATAACCTGACAGACAACACAACGGAAACATTTCTTGTGCCAATAGCGATTTAATTCTTGGACAAACAAAGCAGTGTCTTTGTTGATAGGGATTCCACAGCTTGTACACACGACACGTTTTTGGTCGGCAGCAATAAACGTTTCATAGATAGAATACCGCGATCCATCTTCAATCTTTGTCCAGTTAGTGTTACTGTCTGTCTGAGGTCCCTGCTGACTGGCAGCATGTATGTGGACGTCTTCTCTAGAAAGACTCTTTTTGTACTCTTCTTCTTCTCGTTGCTGCTGTTCCACCATCTCATGGACACGTCGTTGCTGCTCGAGACGATGTCGTTCTCTTTCTTCTGGTCCAAGATGCTCTTGTTCTCTGCGATGTCGTTCGCGACGTTCACGTTCTCTGCGCTCTTGATCGAGACGTTCCTGTTCTCTACGTTCCCTCTGAATGCGTTCTCTCTCGTAACGTTGGCGATCACGATAATCGTGCGACTCACGCTTACGTGGATCATAACGCTCCTCATCACGATGATCTTGACGCCTGTGTGTGTCACGTGGGTCGTGTCGCTCCTCATCACGATGATCTTGACGCCTGTGTGTGTCACGTGGGTCGTGTCGCTCCTCATCACGATGATGACGCCTGTGTGTGTCACGTGGGTCGTGTCGCTCCACGTCACGATAATCGTGACGCATGTGCGTTTCACGCGGGTCATGTCGCTCATCACGATGATCGTGACGTTCATGTTCACGTGTTCCATAACGTCCTCTTTGTCTTTGTTCATCTTGTCTTCTGCGATTTTGTTCGTACTTTTCACGTTCTAGCTGTTCTCGTCTTCTACGCTCCTCTTCCATGCGCTCTTGCTCCTTCTCTCTTGTTCTCTGAACTGTTGTTCAACCCGTTCATGTTCCAGTCTTTCTTGCTCTAGTCGTTCATGCTCCAATCTTTCTTGCTCTAGTCGTTCATGCTCCAATCTTTCTTGCTCTCGTCGTTCAAGTTCCAATCTTTCTTCTTGTTCTCGTCGTTCAAGTTCCAGTCTTTCTTGTTCTCTACGTTCCCATTCACGCCTTTCTTGTTCTTTTCTTTCGCATTCCTTACGTTCTTGTTCTCTGCGTTCATGCTCCAATCTTTCTTGCTCTTGTCGTTCAAGTTCCAGTCTTTCTTGTTCTCTACGTTCCCATTCACGCCTTTCTTGTTCTTTTCTTTCGCGTTCCTTACGTTCTTGTTCTCTGCGTTCATGCTCCAATCTTTCTTGCTCTTGTCGTTTAAGTTCCAGTCTTTCTTGTTCTCTACGTTCCCATTCACGCCTTTCTTGTTCTTTTCTTTCGCGTTCCCTTTGTTCTAACTCTTTACGTCTTTGCTCTTGTCGTTCATGCTCCAATCTTTCTTGCTCTCGTCGTGCAAGTTCCAATCTTTCTTGTTCTCTACGTTCCCATTCACGTCTTTCTTGTTCTTTTCTTTCGCGTTCCCTTTGTTCTAACTCTTTACGTCTTTGCTCTTGTCGTTCATGCTCCAATCTTTCTTGCTCTCGTCGATCAAGTTCCATTCTTTCTTGTTCTCTACGTTCCCATTCACGCCTTTCTTGTTCTTTTCTTTCGCGTTCCTTACGTTCTTGTTCTCTGCGTTCATGTTCTAGTCTTTCTTGCTCTCGTCGTGCAAGTTCCATTCTTTCTTGTTCTCTACGTTCCCATTCACGCCTTTCTTGTTCTTTTCTTTCGCGTTCCTTACGTTCTTGTTCTCTGCGTTCGTGTTCTAGTCTTTCTTGCTCTCGTCTTTCATACTCCAGTCTTGCTTGTTCTCTACGTTCCCATTCACGCTTTTCTTCAAGTTCCTCTTCCATTTGCTGCTGCTTCAGTCGTTCTCGGTGAAGATGTTCTTGCCTTAAACGTTCATTTTCACTACGTTCTTGTTCTCTTCTATCGATTTCGTATTGCCTTTGGTTAGGTCTGTTCCTCTGGTTTGCATAATACCTTGGGTCATCTTTTCTGGCGTAGTCTTCTGTTCTGTTAGCATTATAATCATACAGGTATTCTAGATTTCCGCCAGCATTTTCTAATCCTTCAGCGTGTTCTTGTCTTAATCTTCCTTCTCCGTCATTTACCATATCTTTAGTTCCTAACGATTGGCGCATCTGAAGGTTTGTCAGATATTTAGCTTCCTCACGTTGTTTTCTGTTCTTCTCTTCGACCTCTTTTCTGAGCTTTTCCCGATATTCAGGGTTTTGGATGTTTCTTTTCAATCTTTCGTCCTCACTTAACTCTAAAGCTTTGAAAATATCTTCGTCGAAACCTCTACTTTTTTCCACAACGGTGACAGTTTCCACGACAACTGTTTCGTTTTTCTTGGCTGGGATGAGTTGTTTTTCAGTGTGCGGATGACTTTTCGCTGCATCCTTTTTGTTCTGATCTTCGTCGAAATTAAATACTTTTGCCCCTGATAAGGACGGTGATATCAATACATTTGCCGGGTGTTGTTGCCTCGTCTGATCTGGTATAGCTCTGGGTTCCTCTTTATTGTCAAGTTGAGGGACTTCTTCTTTCGGATGCTTTTGAGAAACTACGACTGGTTCAGGAACCTCAGCTACCAAGGGTCGAACTTGTCTACCTTGTCCAACGATAGCAAACATTTGTGGTCGTTTCGATTTTGTAACGACAGGTTCTACTTCTCTTTCATGTGTCTCCGCTTTCCGTGGCTTTTGTATGTCAGGTTGCATGGCAACGTGTTTTTCTGCTTGTAATTCCTTAACTTGAAACGCTTCCGTCGGCTCTTCAACTGGTTGTGTTTGTTTGTGGCTACTCAAATCTTCCCACAGTTTCTGTTGAGCCTTGAAGTCCTGCGTACTTTCAACAATATTGGACGTTTCTGTAGTGGCAACAATTTCGTATGCTTGATCCCCTGGAATAGGCTTTTGGACAGGTTTTTGGTCTTTCGTCTTGTCATGAAGTTTTGCACTTACGATCAAAGGCTTTCCAGCTTGAACTACCTCTGTAGCAACACCTTTACGATACTGGTCGTCTGTGTCTTGTTGGTAGTACGTGGGGTACGAAGTTGGCATTGGTTCTTCATCATATTTTTCGGGTTGAGACTGTGGATACTTTTCTTGTGGTACAAAATCGTCTAGCGTCTTAGACTGGAAATAATGGTGATAGGTATCTTCAGGCTTGGGTGGCTCGTGGTAGGAGGGTTGACTTGAAGGTTTGTCAGCTAATCAAAGAATAAAAATAAACTGTTTACAAACTGACTCCTTTTCTAAAGAACTAATAACATAACAGACTCACCTTGATCTGCTTTGTATTTTGGTAAGTAATCAGCTGGTCTTTTGAGTTTGTATATATCGGCTTCTCCTTTGACTTTTTGTTGTTCTTTTGAATCGTACGGTTTAGCAGATGGACGATTGTCTAACAGTTCCATTGATTTCTTGCGTCGTGAGCTTTCAAATTCATTCCAGCTGCGAGTACCAATAGTACGTGCGTGAGTGGAGGTCGTAGGTCCGTACCTACGGTCTTCCCCGGAAGAGGACTGATCTTCATGTTGTGGTGCTTCAGGCTCTGAGTGTTGAAACATTGATATAGTGGGTCGCATATCTTGTTCATGAGTCTGACCATACGGAATGGGGTCGGCATCATGAAGGGGTTCAACTGAACGTTGAGGATACTCAGTTGATGCGGGCTGAGGTTGGTGCCATTCTCTGCTGCTTTCCACTTGTGGTATTTTTCTGACTTCTATTTCATCATGAAGGGGTTCAACTGAACGTGGAGGCTGTGGTTGGTGCCATTCTCTGCTGCTTTCCACTTGTGGTTTTTTCCTGACTTCAATTTCTGGGTCAACTGACCCGTTGTAAGACTGGTATTGGTTAGAGGAAGCAGCACTTGTGCCTGGGTATTTGCGGCTTTGCATCTCGTCATCTGCTATCACAAAATTTAAAAAATTAGTAGATTATTACACCCAAGACGCATACTAGGGTTAATTCACCGTCCCCTTAAACTAAAGCCAATGGGAACACTAGTTAACCCATATCCACTGACTTACATTGCTCAGGTTCTTGTTCTTGTTCCCACGGTGAGCTCTTTGTCTTATCCCCTTCTTCGTACTCATAGTCAGACCATCTTCGCACTCTTCGTCTATAAGCACCTTCAAATTCTTCATCGTCAAGTCCCAGAGGCCCTCCATACCAACTACGAGCTCGAGACTCTCTTTCATAGCGTACGAGTTCGTCCCTGTCCACTAGTGATTTGGGCTGCGGTGGACCACCTTCTTTAGGCTTGAGCTGTTCTGCCTCCAACTCCATGAACCTTTTTGTCAAATCTTTGACTTTCTTTGCTTTTGCCTTTTCTGATTCACTGGTGGAACCTTCCTTTGGAGGAGGCACAACAAAGTCCCGGTAAGACATGGACACCTTAGGAGCAGGTTTGTTTGGATCTTGAGCGGCGGCTTGCTGTGCAAAGTTACTATAAGGACCAATACCACTGATTTTCCTAGGTCCAGAAGACTCAACGACAGAAGCATTTGACATTATCACATGATCCTTCACAACACTCTTTGGCGGGGCAGCAAAGTCTTTGTATCTCATGTTCTTCACATCAGGAACATAATTAGAATTCTCAACAACAGTAAATGACGTATCAACTGGTTGTGATCGCTTCTTGTGATCGGTATCTTCATCTTCTGGCTCTCGATCCCAAAGCTTTTGGATTGGTCGCTTGGATAGATCTTCAGTAGGCTCTTCAACAGGCCTAACTTTGATCCACTCATCACTGCCAAGAGACTTTTTCCTCGGTCTACCAGTCGACTGATCGCTGCTTATGTCTTTTTTTCCTGGTTCCTTGGAAAGTTGTTCAACGGCAGCATTATATCGTTCTACGCGATCTCTCTGCTTGGTAACAGGGTAAGAGATAAACTCCTTATATTTCAGAGCGGGGCGCTTTGCTCCTCCTTTGTTGGGTTCTTCAGGTTGTTGAGCAAAGGACGAATACAGCGTTGTCTTGTTCTTCGACAGTTTTTTGATTGAGTCCTCGGGCCTTTTCGTTAAGGAGTTGTATCGTAAAGAATCTTCTCTGGGAGGAGCTGGAGGGTTTGGGGAGACAGGTTTTGGGGCCGCTTCATAGTCATTCTGCATAAAGACTTCATTTCGATTGGGTGAACTTTCCACAAAGTTCATGTCACGTGCCTGGATCCCTTCCCCTTCTACATCACGCATGACAACATCACCACTTCTCTCTGGCTCATAAGAATGAGTAGAGCGCTGATAATCAAACACGTTTGACATGGGTCTGGGCTCAGATCGCTTTGGTCGCTGGGTAGCATCATCAAATGACTTGCCACTATGTAGCTTTAGAATAGAGCTTTCCTAAATACCAAGAAAGACATCAGGGTTGAAACCTGGTAGGTTGAACTAGATGAAAAATTAAATTGCACTTAGCTAGCTTACCCTCTGGGCCTTGTAATCCAAACTTTCAAACTGTCTTTTCTTTTCGCGCAGTTTTACATCGGCTGTTCCAGGTAATGGGATTGGTCCACTAACTTTATCTCCAATGTCATACTCAAAGTCAGTCTCATTTTCACGGTGTTTTCCTTCTAACACCATAGTTTGCTTAAGAAAAATACAACATATTGAGTTAGCTACACTTCAGTACACAAGTCTCGAGGAATTCGCCCGTCAAATATGAGAAGGCTGCAAAACCCACAACATAATATAGTACCGATCATAGTCACTGATGTAACAGTCAGTCAGCCAGTCAGTCAGTAACGTATATATTGCTTTACTTTATCGATCACTGTTAGTTAATACCTGATGAGCTGTCTTGTCTAGCTTCTCGTATTTACTGTGTTTATCCTTTATATTAACCGTAGCAGCACTAAGCACAGGTGCTCTGTTCTGTCGTTTATCGTCGTTATCTACTGCAGGCATGCGCAGTTCACCGTGTAGTACGGCACTTTCCTATGAATGAGGGTACGTATCCAAGAGAACAATGAATGCATGCATCAAAGATAGACAGAAAAACAGTCAAACAGAGATGATTTCGAATGGGTTGACGTGAATCAGTAGCATACTAACATAACTCGTACCTTGTCAGCTTGCCTTTGGAGGCTTTCAAATTTATTGGCTTTATCCACAAGAGATCCTCCTCGAGTTAGCGAATCTCCACCACCCCAAGATTTTGGACGAGAACGTTTGCCTTGAATAACTTCAGATTCCTAAAACAAAAATCGGTCAATGATAATCAGTTGATACTCTCCTCTAGACTTGCCCCAACTCGACCTCTCTTGTTTCCCGGTTTGTTTTTTTTTTTTAGATTCGAGCGTAGCGAGCGACGAAGTCGCGAGTAAAGAAAAAACAAAGCGGGCGGCGGACTTTGCGAAAGTCTAACTCTCCTCCAACAGTTTCGTTACTGATAATCATTTATGTCCTAAGTCAACAAACCTCAGATGTTTGGCGATTCATCTGCTCGAAGCGTGACAATTTGTCACGCATGTCACCAGGAGATCTCATATTCAAGCCAGCAATTCTTTTTTCTTTCGGGGGACTTTCTCCACCTTGAACAATCCGGTCACGCCTGTTCTTGATTGGGTCCTGGTCCATAGATAATAATAACAATAACAGATCAGTCGTCAGTACTCGTTCTCAGTATGATACTCAGTTCGTTTGTTAGTGTTTACTGTACCTTCCAGCCACCAAGAATCTCCTTCTTATGCTTGTATCTACTGTCGCCTTCCTTCCACACCGGTTTACTACCAATACTTTTTCGTCTTCTATCTTTTTCTTCCTCGATGAATTGATTTTCTTTGTCAGACGCTGAGAAAGATCTACGACGTTGCCTCTCGACCTCTTCTTGAACCTAAAAAATGATGGTTAAAACAGGGAGACTAAATCAACTGTACCCGGAAGTAAATTTAGTTGATAATTGAATGATTAAATCTAATTGATGAATTCTGTTTCCGGTTCTTACCCTCTTAGACTCTTCTTCGAGCTGTTTGAAGGTTTGTATGTTAGTGCTGTAGTCAATAGCCTCTGTAACGATTTCGTGTTTGTCTTTAATTGATTCGCTGGGCTCTGATTGTTTAGTTTCAATGGGTTCGTGTCGTATTGGTTCCGCACCTTCTATCTCTGGTAACTCTGGTAACTGGTTCTAAGGCGAGTAACATAGAAAATACTCTCAACGCGGGATGGTAAAAATTAAATGTAGCAAAATAGAAGTCTTGTATGTATGGCATACATTAAGAACTGAGTATTTTATTCAACCAGGAATACGAGGTAGTTGGGTAGAGAACAGACCACGTTATGTACACTGATCTTTATGCTACAAACTTGATACATCTATGTGGCCGATTTTTATGGACTGTGGGAGTTACTGAGAGCAAAGCAAAACAAGTCTTACCTGAAGGAGATGTTGAAAACAAGACTCGTCGAGTGAAGATGACCCAGTAAAGTTCAGAGTATCATTGGCATATTTGCCAAGCCAGTAGACAGTGAGACAGACCTAAACACATTCATGTCAGACTGTTATCACATGCATTTCAAGTGGACTTTTAATTAAAAATATAGATGTATGTCTCCTCTCTGGTTATAATAAATACTTTGGTACCTTAGTGTGTGCGTTTACAAGAAAAAGTTAACATATTTATGATAAAGTACATCATGTAGCTTTCAGGCCTTAATTTACGCGCCTGCGATTAAAACTGTCTAAAAATGGTTGCTATGGTTTCATTTTCAACGAATCCGTAAAGAGCGACTCGGCCACCAAACAAAGGATGAAAATGCAAACAAAACATGGTGGTGAGAAATTCAACGCTAACATAAGCAAATAGCGATTTTCAAGGGTCTTTTCTAAAACATAAAGAAGGTTTGAGTTCAAGATTGAAAATTTGGTGGAACGGTTCGCAACTATCGCATGAATTCCCCCCCAAAATTAGATAAAAACCTAGAAAAAGCGAACGCAAGACACGTCATAACCCAGGAACGCCGAGTCCCAAGCGCCCGAGAGTTAGCGGGGGAGTGTAACAGTCAGAACTCGCATTTTTACAATAACTTAAGCTTACGTCGTTGGATTAAAACCAGCAAAACTTACTCGGAAACTGTAAAAATGCCTTTCTAAGTTAAAATGAATAAAACTCAGAGCGGCAACGCATCTTACAATCGTTGTTATTATCGAGGTAACGGTGCGAATAATTGAATCGTAATAATTTCAAATAGGCATTTATTTAAAACAAAAGACAAAAAAAGAATTTATAGCTAAAACAAAGTTAATGCAACACGAAAATAGAACAAGCCGTCTGTTACCTAGATAGTAACCTCTTTTACCTCGGCGGCACTACATCTATGATCTATTTCTAAACGACCGAATCGAAGTTACTCGTAACTTTGCCAGTGAACCTTGAAAATAAGTACAACCTCGTAAAACTTCGCAACTATTTTTGAACACCGCTCCTCGAGTCCAAAATTCAATTGCTTAAAAACCTCAAAAATATCGAAGAAATCTAGCAATCGTGTTGAGCCTCATATAGAATAGTATAAGTAGTCGATAAAGAGCGATAGCAGAGTTTATACTCTCGCTCTACCTTGCGTGTACATAAAGACTAGTCACTTAGATAGACTAACAGATGGCTGCTTACCTTGGCAAGTCGTCTTTGAGATTCTTTGGCCCGTTCAAGTCTGTCACAGATTAACAGAAGATGTACCAGTTCAATAATTATACAACATATAATTTAGGGATACCAGCTAGACTTCTTAAAATATATACAATGGCTACCTTAACTCATTCAGTCTCAGACTCCTCGCCAATCTATCTCAAGCGTGACTAATAGCCTATCGATGGCACTATATTTAACCATTAGCTGTCGCACAACACCAATAAGGGTTAGTTTTTTTAACACCAACTTGGAGAATGAATCGTTAGTCTGTGTCTTGAAGGATGAACATTTCTTGTCAATTAGATATAACAAGTTCCTTCCAACACCTGCTACACTTAGATGTATTATTCATGCCTTGTTATTGATTGTATGAATACAGAATATAATATACTTTCAGTCAATCTTTACGTATTCCACAATAGATACGATGCTAAACTATCAAAGCCGTAAAAATATTTACTTTTATTTATAACCCCTTACTATCGACAAAGCTTCAACTAAATGAGCCTTTTTTTCTACTCCACTGACTTCTTTTACTTGTCTCGTAACATTCGTCGCGTGGTACAAATATTCCCGACATGCAATAGGGCAATGACAAGAAAGGTATATTTAGTAACCGAGTCTATAACCTAAAACCTATAACCTATTTCCACGTTAATAATGGGAAGCCACCGTGGTTATTGTTACAGGCACTAAACTAGTCTATTGTTCCTCAACAGTAATCACTACGGGTGCTCTCTTAAGATTGCAGTTTTGTGCGAAGGGGACGACTTACTCACTTACGTTTGAAGCCCCCTATACTACCCTGCTTTAACACTGGTTCAAAGGCTGTCCTTGCTCCAGTGCTTCTCGGCCAACCATCCTTGCGAACTAGAGCGAGGGCAGCACCCAAGAAAACCCAGACTCCCTATCAACAAACGGACTGGTATCAACTTACACACTCTGTCCTCGTTTAACTGGCACCTCTTGTAGGTCTGTTACATCAAACAACTGAGATTTATCAAAGCCCAACGTCTCACAGGCCCTTTGGAACAACTTAATGTTATCCTGAAATAAGAAAAGTAACCATTCAGTACTGATGTGATGACAAAACTGGGCCACATTAAGCCTGGTGTTTGTACTTACTGTGCTCGCATAAGCTGTAGAAGAACGATTTATTCGTCCGATCGACATACTAGCCACATTAACAACAAGCCTGTGAAGTTAGTTATAATAGTACACCAGTATTAGTTTATTATTAGTATCAGTATTAATGACAAACGGTGATAGATATAGGCTAATTAAAAACCAATTAATATCGTCAGCTGAATGGCCCAATCAGAATCCATGATCAACTCTGCAAGGATCTTTTTACTTTTGTAAAGCTCGATTACAAGAAGCAATTTTCTCTGCAGCTTGCAACATGAGTTGCATGGAGCATTGCATGGAGCATTGCATGGCATTGCATGGAGCATTGCATGGAGCATTGCATGGAGCATTGCATGGAGCATTGCATGGAGCATTGCATGGAGCATTGCATGGAGCATTGCATGGAGCATTGCATGGAGCATTGCATGGAGCATTGCATGGAGCATTGCATGGAGCATTGCATGGAGCATTGCATGGAGCATTGCATGGAGCATTGCATGGAGCATTGCATGGAGCATTGCATGGAGCATTGCATGGAGCATTGCATGGAGCATTGCATGGAGCATTGCATGGAGCATTGCGTGTAACCTACAGCGCAATTCGAAAAAATGTCGCGAGAAAAATTGGAGCAATGGATGCCAAAAGTAGAATTCTGTTGTTTCTACTTTTGGCAACGATTGAGTCTCCTCTACGTTGCACGTAGCAACACGAGTTGCAAAGTAAATGGTCCGTCACAACGCAAACGTCCTGTCAAACCTTTTTCTGTAGTGGAAGATCCTCAAAACTTCCTTACTTAATTCCTTCCTTTCTTCTTTCCTTTCTTCCTTCCTTCCTTCTTTCTTTCCTCCCTTCCTTTCTTCCTTTCCTTTCTTTCTTTCTTCCTTCCTTTCTTCCTTTCTTTCTTCCTTCCTTCCTTCCTTTCTTTCTTCCTTTCTTCCTTTCTTCCTTTCTTCCTTCCTTTCTTCTTTCCTTCCTTCCTTCCTTTTACTCAGTTCATATTGTGCATTAACATAATTAATTTTTTAGCTAGTTATCTCTTCTTAACACTTATGTACGATATTCACCTCACACGGTCTGTGATATAATAATGTCATTTTATCTGCCTTTGCGGGACGCCGTCACAATAAACCTAACATCGATTTAACCTTTTGACTCGCGAGTATTTTGTAGAAAAACATCGATCTACTACAATAAACACTCAGGCATGACAGATAAGTTAAGCAATTGGTTCAGTTTTATTATATGAAAACTCTAATAATGACAACGCGAAGTTCGCCAAAATGCAAGTAAAATGTTTTGAACTATAGGTGTCCACTGTAAACAGAAGTACTAAAGTCTAGGCCACTACTAATAACCATAGAATGAGGGCTACCGACACGAGATATTGCGTTCTACGGATTAATTATGTCCTCAGGAATGACTGGAATTCATTCCTAAGATATTCCATCGCTTGTTGTGACATGATGACGAGGATATGTGCTATGTTTGCAATGCTGTAGAGCTGCATTTTTAAGACATCAGATTGATGAATTCAACGTCATATCTATATAAAAAGAAATCTATCATATATCTAAAAGCATATTATTATTGGAGCGTGACTCACTGTAATTATTTCATTTTTTTTAAATCGAGAAGCCAAAAAATAGGCTCATAAATCAAATCAGGAAAACATGTCAGCCTTAATACTTTAAAAGGAGAATGATGAGTCATAAGTGTAGTAACTAGTGGGGTTTTATATTGTATGTATTAATATCAAATTAACTTTTTTTACAACTTTTTGAAAATGACAGGATTATAAGTGTTTTCTTATGCAAATCAATATGAAAATAAAATAGCATCTTAAAAATCCTTCAATATTAACATAGAAAATACAAAATGGTATCTATTTATCTCTCTATTCTTTAAAAGTACAGCACAGTTTCATTTCAAATGATTCTATACAGTTTTCCCAACTTCTCGGTCAGTAGTCGTTCTGACTCAGCTGGAAGTGTTTATTCTTAGTCCTAGGCGTTTTACGAAGTTCCGCATTTCTTAACTAATCCATGTTTGACTCTGAACGACATAATAGACTCTAAATGCAAACAATTATAAAAATCTAGACAATAAAATCAAGAAATATCAATAGCCTTCAATAGCCCAAACCGCCTGAATATATTCATCCACTGTAAATTGACTTAGCTAATAAATATAAAACATTGAATTATGTTTGCAAACAAAGATATATCTTAATTAACATTTTACCGTCACTCTAAAATCATTCGATAAGTTAAATCCCCGAGTTAGGAATATGGAATCAAAATGGATAAATACTGATTAAATTTTTTTCCAGTTTATAGATGATACAGAATACGAGGGTCGCGAGGTAGTGTTTCGCGTCAAGTGGATTGATCAAATTTCTTATTTGTGTAGTCACGAACTTTACAATATCTCAACGTAAATTTATTTTAAATATATTCGTGAGGTAGGCAAAGATAGAAAAAGCATTCAAGGTTGAAATATATTGAGAATTATTGCTATATTGAAGCAGTTAGAAGAAACGAGAAAAGTGTAGCAGTTATCGATGTCATTCGAAAAGAATGCGATGAATAAAACCTCGACTCGATTTACAGCCGTCAACCAACCAAAACCAGAGCGACTGTTTGACGGAAAAAAAGTATATGAATTCTGTAAAGAAAGAAATTGGCTAATAAGGCACCTGAACTATTAAAATTATAGACTAAACTGTCATTGTTGAATAGTAAATCAAAAACCAAAACATCCACCAGGCATTATTATAGCAAGAGGCACGAGTCAACGATAGTCTGCACAGTTGTGGTTTAGAGGATATTTATAAGCTCTTCTACGCAAATTTACTATGCTAATTGTATTTTTATTACGCTGAATATTCTAAAAACACACACAATGTATATAAATATATCAAACAAACATGGCCGCGTCACACTTACTCGCAGAGTAAAACACCGTCAACTAGAGATTCACGAAAGTCACTGTGCTTGAATGGCGTGAACGTTATTCTCTGCAATAAAAACAAAATATAAAACTTTCCGAAAACTGTAAGAAACTATCAATAATGAAGCCCAAAGCCCGGGTTTAAACATACCTCGATCCACCTTCGAGCTTCCATCAAACCCTGATCCATGTTAATCAACTTTGTGTATTCTTGTCTTAAATTCTTACTAGTTTTCCTGTCTTTCCTGCCAGAAAAATCATCCCTGACAGCCGCCATGACTGGTATATATAGTTTTAACCAGAGATTTAAGACTGCTGACTTAGCTGGTGTTGTATAGTTGCTGGTAATAAATCGTAATCTATGCAAACGAGTATTTCATTGTGTAAAGTTCACGGTAGAGTTATGTGCGTCTATATACATACAGAATGCAGTACTCGAATTCTAATGAGCTTTATGGATCACTGATCAGGGCCCACGATAATTCTTTTGATCAGTTTTTCCTCGTCACAGGAGTCAATGCACGCTGCTTGCCCAGTCTTTAGAAACAATGACAACTATGAATCTTACTTGAAGATTAAAGATAACCTTAGATAACACTAAACACCCCAAATATCATATTTATGACCACAGGTATCCCAAAACAAGTAAATGAGATTTAGCGTTGATAATAAAACACATCTTTATTACTATCATACTTATTATGATTATTTTACTTGTTTTACTGATATGAAAACTCAAAAACAAACAACCAACAAAACGATCCAAACCACTACGACCAAAAGGTTAATAGGAGATTCAAAATGCACATAGTAGCACCATATGACGTCATGATGGATGAACCTGGGGAAAAAGAAAATGACGTCATTCACATTACATATATCAGGTTGTATAGCATAATTTTTATGCTCTTACCACTAAATTCGGCCTTAAATCCTTTGTAAACAGTGAAATCATTTCTGTCACTAACGAAACGAACCCACATTTGGTTGGAAGGAGAAATGACATCCTGAGGAATGGCTTCACCACAGAACCTGCCCAGAATTTCTCCATAATTGTTCCAGACTCCCTCACGAATTTCTACGTAATCATTGGCGCAGTCTCCATCGTTGTTCGTCGTATTTTCCAGCTCAAATGACGTGAATTTTAGATGAACTTTTTTCCCATCTGGCACAGCGATGTGCCAAGTACAGCGGTGTCCGGGTGGGTAAAGTAAAGGGTGTTTAGGACTAGCAAAGCTTCCACTCGTATCATTCAGATAACTTTGACAGTCCCCTAAATAAGAAGAAAGAAATTTAAATGTATTTGATGATTCAGTTCATCGCCCTGTTTACTTGATGAGGGGCTATAGTAGTTAATACTCTTTACGGTGGGTGGGAGAGTGGGGTTAATGGGGTACGTCAAGGAAGTCGAAGAATCGTCCATGTTACTTACGATCATCACTTTGAGCAGCTAGTCTGATTTCACCGTGGAAACCTTTAAATTCTGAGCTGCCATCAGTTCTAAACTTCAGCCATAGATTTCTATCCCTGTCATATGCAAGCTTACTGTTACGGATCTTTTCTTTGTAGGACAAAGACTTAATGTAGTTATGTGATAGAACAGAGCAGCGTCCACTTGTTATCCAATGCACGTTATAAAAGTTTGAGGTTTCTTGTAAATAATCCTTGTCACAGTAACGAGAAGGCTCGATTTGGAATTCGTCTAAAATCAGGTAAATTCTGTAATCATCTGGTCCAGTAATATTCCAGATACAGGTAGTGTTGGGAGGGTAAGTGTCTGGAAAACCTGGAGATTGTACAATGTACCTCCACCCTGGCTTGAGAGATGCCGTTACATTAACAGGATAGTCAGGACAGGCTGAAAAAGGAACATCGGAAAAATGGAGTGTGAGGACGTTGTTTTTCTACTTCGTCCCCCCCTCCCCTCACACACACACACTTTTTGCGAAAGTTACATTTTTTCCTGAAAAGTAGGAGGAGAATGCAAATAGCAGTAACTCTAGCCGAGTCTATAGCTATAATAGGTGATTCAAACTCCTCCCCTCCACCCCAGGCCATCGCCCCCATTGATATTAGTGGAGGTCGTACCGACTGATACTGGCAGATCAGCTGGAATGATAAAAGCGAAAGCCAACAATTCGGCTCTAAATTACTTTGGTATCAAGACGCGAGAAAATATGACACCTTTCTTACAAACATCCGATTAGCAGTGGTGGTTTAACTTATACAGGAAACGAGTACTCACCAATTACTAGAAAAACTTGAGCTAAAAAATCGAGAAAATAGATAATATTAATATATGAGAAAAAAGTGAAAGAACACGCGGGTTGCGTGTCAATAATGTCTACTGTTTCAACACATCACTCGATACATATTCTAGTTTCACCACTCTACGCGAAAAGTAAATAGCAGTATAACTGATATCATCTTCCCATTTGATGTTCTGTGGCCTTCTTGGAACTACATCAGTTCCTTTCCACTTTAAAGATATATAGTGTAGATAATGTCTTAGCTGTGAACATGCTGTTACTTTGCTCTAAATGTAAAATGGTCACATATATAACTGCTATATCCTGCGTGCAGCCTACCTAACTAACGGTTGAGTCCGATAGAAATGTCTGGCTGCACGCAGGCTAAGTTCCTATAGTATTGCATATTGGCTGTTTCGATTTGATACGCGATAGATTCGTGGCAAATGTATGGGGAAATCCTGAAAAGATAACCGAACGTAATAACTAGGGTAACTGACTTACCGGCAAAACTGAACACTGACAGCCAAGTCACTACCATGTTCAGTGTTTGGGTTATTGAAATATCGAACTGATTTTAGTTGAATGGCGAATTCAGTCTTAACAGGCTCTTAAATGAATAGTTCAGTTGACCCGCAAGGCACATGCATAAGTAACCGGAAAAAATCATCGTGCATGCTGATTGGTCAAGTGGCCATGGAAGTTCCGGTTTCCATAAAAAGACATGCGATGATAACTCTCCGTCATCAAAACGAGTAAAAACTACAAACCGGGTATTTTTTTTAGAAACAGTTGATAAGCTCAAAGAAAGCCTATTTTCGGATATTTTCTTAGCAAACTAACCCGAATCTATTTACTGTCTGGTCGATGCTGAAAGAGAAAGCCTGTAATGACAGACAACTGAAACTACGTAAACTGACACACTTTCCAGATTATCGTCTGTTTTTATTGAGCACCATGCTAAATAATTATTAAAATAATTAAATAATTAACATATTTAACATATTAATAAATAGAATAAATAATAATAAATAGTAATTGTCCAACAAGTTAATAAATATGCTGCAAGTGAGGTTGCTAGTGCTGCTTCCTTTGGGAGTTGGTTCCATTCTGAAAGTGTTCTTGGGTAAAATGAGTACTTGTAATAATCCTTTGTGGCCACAGGCCGTGAGTATACACATACTCCTTATTGAAACGGGTAGAATAGGAATGACCAAGTGGCTTAATTCTAACATCATCTTGACAAACCAGCTTATTTCGTATCTTGTAAATCATAGATAGACGTGCTATTCTTTGTCTGCTTTCTAGCGTCTTCCACTTCAGCACTGAAAGCATTTCAGTTAAACTGTCCTTACGATCAAAGCTATTCAACTTGAATGTTTTCATCATGATTTTGTAATAATCACACATCATTTTACTAAGAACAATAGATTTGTTATAAAAGTTACGACCAAGACATGGTTCGAGATGCATCAAGATAGAGTGTGGGCCGTACGTAGCCCTGGTGAGAAACTATTGTCACGGATACCATTACTAAGGCATACAACGTGGGATCAGTGACATTGAAAGAGAGAATCCCTCGCACCTCATGCGATGAAACCAGCCAAGCTATTACAAGGAATCATACAGAGCTCTGTAGGGTGTATCCCGGAAGGAGGAATCAATCAATCACTGTTTCCGCGTTAACTGACTAAATAGATGGCTGGTTTACTATCTCAATGTGTGAGTTTTCACCCATCACAAAAATTAGAAAAATATAAGAATAAGAAACTTGAAATATTTGAATACTTGAATCACTTCAGTGAACGTTCAGTAGCTAAATTGCATGAATATGTTATATCATTTTTAGTACTATATTAATTTTCTTAATATAGGGTACAGCGCTTTTAGGCTTTACAGGAAAAAGCGCTTTATAAATAACAATTATTATTATAATCATACGTCATACACATAACAAAAGTAAGCTGAGGGTAGATAATAAAACACGTTTGTTTTCAAAACATCCACTGTGATTATCGTACAATAATGGTTTTACTGACGTCATTGGCTTGTTTTCGCTGCATCGCTCTTATCATGAAACAAAAACTTGTAACACATAAACATTGATCAATTTTCAATATATATATAACGGTTATATGCAGAGGACAAGTTAGTTTGACAGAGATTACTGCAATAACACCTGATTTACCGTGTCTTGTTACAAATATTAGACTATTTTCAGTTGCTCGTTCTATCCGGCGGCCTGTCCATCTATAAAATGGATTATCATCATGTTCTGTTAATGCATGTGCTTTAGTATTGGGCTTCCTGGCAGTCGTCTTAGCAAGGCCAAAGTGTAAGTACGAGATACATCATTCAGTTTGCCACGCCCATGCAGATGGTTCTGCCACACCCCAGCCATCATCAAATAGTACACAAGTATTTATTTAGGTCTGGTTTTCATTAAGTCGAAACAAGCCAAAGGAAAAAGCTTAAGGCTTGATTCTTGTGCGCGCTTGTTTGTTAAAGTCACGTGAAAACGAACATTTACCTAGTAATACTGTAAGTGAAAGCTAGCCCTATTACTCCATATAATATAGAGTTGCTTTTTTTTTTCAGTGTGCAGCCACGAAGGTCGCTTATACAAGCATAACGATCAAATAACACTCAATAATTGCACGTATATCTGTACATGTGACACGGCTACTCAGGCTACTTCTGTATTCCTGTGTGTCCCTTTATGTGTTTGGTTTGTTGACCGTGCCTGCCCTAATGGTTACATAGAATCACATGTGATGGTCAGGTCAGGCCCACCTTCTTCTGGATGTTACTGTGCTGTCCATAAATGCATCAAATCCAACATCTTAAGGTGGGTGTGGTCTTCACTTATTGTAGGTGCGCCGGGAAAAGAAACTTGTAATGCGCACAACTGACACGTATCGAGAAATGATTTTAAACATTTCCTTTTAGTAGCCAAGCTGGCCAACAACAGTACAGCATTCAACACAAAAAAGTGAAGGTCCATTCAGGATCAAAACTGAAGGTAAAAATACAATATTCAAATAAAACCCATTAATGAAAGACAAATGGAGAGTGAAAAGTATATCAAGTTTAAATGCAAAACTAAAAAAAATGTTGCCTTAGTTAACACCTTCAAAAGGAAACGTTTTTGTATCTATTACCCTAATTAAAAATCGAAGCTGTTTAGGTTTCATACTTTCTTACACCTATAAAAAATACATTATCATGCAACTAGTATCGTTTCTCACTACCAACGTATTTATTATAGGTATTCTCTATACAAGGTAACAACAGACTTGATGGATAAACAACTACAACGTGGAATATTTTTGTTCTTTTGAATTGTGTTCAGCTAATGGCCACCATCGTAAAATAAATAAAGAAATAATAATTAAAAAGATTTCTGGAGGGAAATTGTACTTGCTATTAATTAAACAACACATTAAAGTAATACGAAGAAATGTCAATTTAATATTCATAAAATACCTTATCAATAGTATAACACTGACACACAGATATCATCTTAGTGCACAGTGTTTTATTTATTCAATTAGGTTGACAAAGCTGCAAACTTTATCTTTTGTCCAGTGCTAGCTGGAAACTGAACCATTGGTTACCTTAAGACACACAAAGTAACCTGTTTTATTAAACCTATTATGGAATAATCCAACATCTCCTTCAATAAACGAAAATAAAAAATATCCTAATGCAGTTGATAAGAATGGACTTCTAGTAACCAACAAGACGCCACAGTAATACTAGTAATACTAGTAACTAACATGACGCTAGTGTAAGTACTGCTACACATAGTATCTTGTACATGTACAGTATACTAGTAACCAACATGACCTGTTGTTATCTTCTACTTAACTGTTAGCCTATCATAGTACTTGCTTGATGTTTATGTAACGTATTCTTATTTAGCACTTCATTACTCATCATGGCTGTAGTCGGCTTATTATTGCACTTGCTTGATGTTTATCCAGTAGCTACTCGTAACCATAGTAACATGTTCTTATTTAGCACTTCGTTACCCGTCATTCATAGTTAGCCATTATAGTACTTGCTTGAAAATATCTATTGTAGTATCTAATCTACATCCATGTCTACTGATTTATTTTCATCTTCAGGAGTTTTATCTTCAGACATTTTTTCATCTTCCTTGGTATCTTTAGGCTCCGATTCCGTTTTTTCTTCTTTATTGATTTCGTTTTTCTTTTCGTCCTCTTTTGGTGGTGGTTCAGGCTTTTTGGGTTTAGGTTTGTTGACAATTGGATTACATTTGGTTTCTAGTTGCTGAAAACGAGATATAAACCAGTCTTTAGATATTTGATCAAAAGTCATTCTGAGGATGATTTCCACGAATTTGGCATGCAGACAAATTTGCACATGAGGTCAAAGCAGCTCAATTTGGAGGACAAAACAAAAGAATTTCAATCTCCTGAGAATTGAGAACCTATCGTTATGTCCTCCACATTGAGCAAGGGGTCCACAAACCCATCTTATTTTCAGGTGTTTTCCATTATTATCAGAATACATCTTACCTGTTTTTCAGCAAGGATGGATGCTGTTAATACAACAGGGTCTTTGTTCTCTGGTATTTTTGCTTGTGCATTCCACTTGGAGTTTAACCAGTCTTCCTTCTCTTTCACAGCTTTCTCAACTGTCTTTACTTCTTCCTCAGTTAGATGATCATATTTCTCATCCTATGATTTAAAATGAAACATTAACATACAAAATACCACAGAAACATGGCAACATATATTAAAGACAATGTTGTGCAACAATATGAGAGTCAATATCGTTTACCTTTTGGACTATAAGATCTAAAACTTTCTTCATTTGTTGAATTGACCTTCCAAGACTTTCAAAGGCTTCTGATCTTGTTAGTGATTCCTTATATCTGTTCACCACTGGATCTCCAATTTTCTGCATAAAACACAAGGGCATAAGCTATGAATATATATGCATTAAACACAAGGGCATAACCCATAAATAGATATGCATTAATAGACAGGAGGTCCATGTTATAATGATTTGCTGCCCATACCTTTAAACTTGCTAGTTTGTCAATGTAAACCTTCTTTTTTTGGTCCTCACCATCCTCATACAACCAGTTTTCTGCATCATCCAATACCTTCTGAAATTTCTCCTTGTCAGCATCACTTATAAAGTTTTGATACATGTCATATATTTTACTCCTCATGTTGTACACATATTCTTCAACACTGTTTTTAGCATCAGCTCTTTCCTTCTCCAGTCTGTCCTGCATTATCATATTGTTCTGTGATTGACAGTAAAAATAACAAAAGAATTAAAACACTAACTCATACAAACACTTACTACTATTGAGATGCCACTATGCTAACAATGCGTGGTTCCACAAATTCCCAGGAGGTGTGGGGTTTGAGAAAAAACAAAATTACAAGGTTTGTATGGAATTCAAACCATCATAATATTATCATAATTATACATTATGTAATACAGGATTAATAATGCTAATAGAAAAGAAAAATAAATCAAATCTCACCTCTTTTTCAATAGCCAGATTGAGGAGTTTTTTGTCTAGGGAAGGGACAACACTTTGTATTGGAAGATCATTGGTTTTCACAGCATGTTTCTTCTTCTTTGCTTTAGAGCCTTCGTCCTTCTTATTTTCAGAGTTCTTGTCTTTTGTTCCATTTGCCTTATTTTCCTGCTGAGAGTCAAAAGTACAAACCTTTTTTACCTCTCATGTTCAATACAGTCACTAAGATACTGAGGACATTACTTACCTCAACATCCATGGGTTCCTCCGCTTTAGTTTTCTTGGCATCCTCACTATCATTCTTTGAAAATAAAAATAAGAAATCAAATTTACCAAGGTATCATTAACTACCCTGATTTGTGCATGACTCAGACAAGACTTTAAGGGTCTCATATGAGTCTATAGTGTAGTTCTGCTGTTGACTAAAGACCCCATACTTTACATGTCTACTTACAGTTGCTGGTGGGACCTCCCCATCTGCTTGTTCTTCTTTCTTCTGTGTTTCTGGAGCAGTCTCCATTGCTTCTGGTTCTGGCTCACATTCAATCTTCTCAACAAGCTGTGCTCCACTCACATTAAATATTCCATGAACATCCATGTGCACTTTAACCTTGATTTTTGATGAACTACCCTCTTGAGAAGGTACCACATTATTGACAGAAAAGCGACCTGCAAACAGCATGACCACCAGAATTAAAATCTTACCAAATCTCAAATCTGAATGTTTTTATTTTAGTTAAGAAAAGACAAGCACTACATGACTTACCAATGAAGCCATTTTTGATTGGCAAATCTGTTGAGCTTTTATAATGAGCCTTAAGATCAAATGGTTCTTTACGGTGAAAGGTCAGCATCTTGGAGAATGGGAATGGATGGTTGGGAGTGAACAATTCCATTTCTCTGTTGCAATAATAAGACATAATAAGGCATTAAATATCTATCTATCCTATAGAGGTTATTTAGAAAATATTACAAAGAAAAATGTTGATCTCTTACCCTGGATCTTCTTCACTTTGAGATTTCCATGTCAGAACAATTGGGTATGGTGCAATGTCATTGACAGAAAATTCTCGTACACGGAATGTTGGTGAGAGCATTGCACATTGTAATGCACATCCCCTGGCAACAGCTTCATCGGCATTCAATGTTGTACTTGGCTCCATTCCAAAGACATTCTTTATGATATTTTTTAATATGGGAACACGAGTTGAACCACCAACTACCTCTACACCTTCAAGTTGATCAGGTTTCAATCCTTAAAAGAGAATGATATATAGAGTTACTCTATCATCAAAATGTCTTCAAAGCATAAGAGACAAGCAGCACGTAATGCTCATATGCAATTAACAGGTAGGTAAGTAAAACGTAGGTAAAACTTTATTGATGCATGCTTGCCCTGTTAACTAATGCTACAAATATCATTAAAACTAATCAAACTACTTAAATTGATTGCTGATAATAATAACAGCAAATTTAGGAATAAATTCAAGATTGACCTCAAATGTGAGAGGCAAGCCGTATAACATCCATGCTATTAGAATGAATACTGCCCCAGTCTTGAATACTATCATAATCAACATTATAGTGAGAAGACCATGTGTATACAGTACATGTATACATTTTGTAGCAGTGCAAACAAATATTTACCTGACTGCTCTAGAGCTCTTCTTAAAGGTTTTTCAAATCTTTGTATCAGATCCACTGAGAGTTCTTCAAACGCAACCCTAAAATATAAAGAATAAGATGAGAAATATTAAAATGTGGTTACCAGTAGTTACAGGCTGTAAATCAAAACTTTAAGTCAAAGCTCTATACCTTTTCATTCTTCCAGTCACATCCATGTCTTCCATGAAGCATTCAATGTTGATTGGGATGTCTGTGGAGTTGGCACTCATGAGTTTCTTAAGCTTTTCACATTCATTTGTGAGCTTAACTTTAGCTTTAGGATTGGTTAACACATCTAGCTTGTACTTTTGCTGAAATATAAAGCCAAAGGAATTGAGCACAAGGATTTCAAGAACATACATAGTAATAGTAAATGTAGTAAATGTCTTGTACCTTGAATTCTTCAATGAATTTCTGACATATTCTTTTATCAAAGTCTCTTCCTCCAAGGGTAGGATCAGCATCAACTGAAAGCACCTAAAAACAATAAAGAATGATAAAATAGGCATACACCATATATATCAAATCATAACATATATTAATGCAGAAAAAATAATGCATGTTGCTTACCTTTAGTTGACCTTTTAAAAATGCACAGATGGCTACTTGCAGTGATGAATGTCCCATATCAACAAATGCTATATTCCTTGCTTTGTCTGTCGGCAGATCTTGCTTGTAAATACCATAAGCAAGGGCCACTGGAAAATAACATGCACACCCTTTTGAAAATAACTGTCTACATTCACATTTCACAAAATAGTGTGACATTTATTCACATAAATAAACAATCATTATTCAGTATCCCAAACGATTATGAAAGTTAATCATTAATAAAATGGCAAAGCATGATGCTTTCTGGTCTAGCTTGGGTACAAAAATCATTTGCTGTATATCTAGACCTGAAAACACTGAATGAAGACATGCTCTTACTATAAATATTCACACTAATATATTCTAGGCCCAGTACAACCATCACAAATCACAAGGGGTGGATAAATAGATAGTAAATCAAAATATCGTACCTGCAGTTGTATCATTCATAAGTCTCAAGCAATTCAAACCAGCCATTGCAGTAGAATCAAGCATTGCTCGCCGCTGTCTGTCTGTGTAATAGCTAGGTACCTAAAGTATTGTACACACATATCATTAAACTGAAAAAACTCTGGCTGATCTTAGTCAGGGTATGGCTAAAATTTGAATTTGGAAATTAGTGCCTTAGCAACAGGTCTTGTGGGAGGAAAACCAAATAAACTGGGGAAAAACTCTCAAATAAAGGGAGAGAACTAACAAACTCTATTCACAACTCTTACCGATACAACACAGTCTGTTACTTTAGTACCAAGACCTATCTCTGCCGTGGTTTTTAGTCTTGTAAATAGCATTGCCATTACTTGCTCTGGAGAGAAAACTTCCACTTCACCTAAATATCGCACCTGTTCAAATAATAACCATTATTAATAACCATTATCAATATATTAGTACGTACGTAGGAAACACTGAAAATATTTGGTCTACATAGCAATGCCATTATTTCTCAAAGATCATAGATATATAGATATATTACCTTGATACCAATTTGATCTTGAGGCTGTTCTACCACTTGGTAAGGCAAGTCTTGGATTTCTTGCTGCACAACAGGATCACTAAATTTCCTACCAATTAACCTCTTAAACTGACTTATAGTATTTTTCAGGTTTGAAATCATCTGCAAGAAAATAAATCTTACTTGTCAAGTGCACTCTGTTACAGTGTGTGAATATTCAATTATCTTAATTGTACTCAATATTCATGGCTATCTTAATATCTTCCATAACCTCAATGATTTCCAACAGAAATCTTTGATACATAAGATATATTTACCTGATTTTTTCCAGATGTGCCAATCTGTCTTGATTTTTCTCCTAGAGATACCACACTCCTAGAATAAAAGAGTGAGAAAACATTTAATAAATGATGTAGAAAATCTGTATTCATTCACCATGACGAAATAAATCATTTTCCCTACTTTAAGATAAAAGAAAACGAAAACGCCAGAATATAAAAATACTTCGCAATAAAACAGAGTCTGAACTTCGTTTATGAACAAAATTAATTTACAAGAGGACTGATTAATATTTGTTAAAGGTAAGAGTAATAAAGCAAGTTAACTATGAAAGAGAAAAAGTGGTTGTACGTACGGTGTACATCGGTCACTGTATTCATTGGCGATCGTTTCAATCCCACCTCCACGTGCAACAGCGATATAACAAGACTGATTCCCAACGTCAAATCCAACCACAGACATTTTTCACTTTGTTCTCTGTTCGTCCTTTTTTCTTTTGAATAAAAAAAAGTGAATAAACGCCGTGTATAAGGTTTTAAAGCTCGTCTTAATCAGTTACCGGTAGTCCTTCACGTGCCTTCTCACTTATATATGTCAAATCCAAGGCGGCCATCTTTGACCATAAGAGGACATGATTTCCATATATGGAAACACATTGCGTCATTTTCTCAACTTAGTGCGGATCCCGAAAGGTTCCCGAATGTTCCCGAAAACTCTAGAAATATCTGGAGTCTTGGAAAAGACTTTAGAAAGCTAAGCTTTTTAGAGAACGATTCAAACGTTCATAAACCACGTATTAAATAAGCCCAACAAAAGGGAAAATTATACAGCCGAGAGGCAGATTAATTTGTTGCTTGTTGCTGAACGTACCAGTCGTTTTTTTGACCATTTTTTTGATCTATTCATTTTGTTTTCTAACGGTCTTGTTAAAGTTTAATTGCTGGGTTACCTGTGGTATACCAGCTATAATATGCCTTTGTTTTCTTTTCTGATTCCTGCTCCACAAATTGAACAAGTTGCGCAATAGTACCCAGGGGTCTTCAGGAACTTACCCAAGAGACCTTTGAGGGTATCTGCTATAGGGTTCCCATCTATACTCCAATCAATTATCACGTATTAGATGTCAATCAATGTCACTATGATGTCAAGTGATTAAGAGAGGGCGGAGCTAGCAGATCACGTGGCACAGGTTTATGTCTACGCATGCTGTATTTAGTTGACCGCCGTAATTCAAGACAGCCGAACTAGAAATATTAATTTATCAATTTCGCAATCAAGGATTTCAAGCCAAGAAGATAGGGATGATTTCGAAGCGATTATTTCCAAGAATTTTCAACGAACTTCATGGGCAAAACCTTGTTTTGGTTTATCTATTCATGATTCATCTACGCGAACAGTATTTTCTGCACGAACAAGCAGACTCGTACCCTGTCGTCATTTGTTTCACGCTTTTTTTGCGCGCGGTCGCTTTTCTCTTCCGTCCTTCCCTTGATGCACCTGGAACTCACTAAATCCTTCCCATCAACCACAGCGTGAGATCAATAAGACAAGAGAAGCGACTGGGTACGAGTCTGCTACGGATTGCAATTATGCGATGTCTTTCAAATGAAGAGACTGGACCTTTAGACACTACCTACTCCCCGTAAGGACATGTTTCGTCGTCAAACAACCGCACGCATGTCATTAATGGTCTTACCACTGTACGTCAACGCATCGGATTCATATCACATGCACTGCCGTAATTCTTAGAGGATACTCTTATTAAGTCGCAGTAGATCTCTAATGTTCCGTGTAACTGTGCCTTAACTGTGCTTAACTGATATTGACTGATATCATGTTTATAATATTACCCCAAGACATCTCGATTCTTCACCGAATAAACATGCGCAGTATATCTGTTTCTTTCTGCTTGTCATTTTGTGGTTCGCGGTGCCAGATTTTGGATATAGTGGTTTATGACTTTTTTTACCTTATTGTTACATTGTATTCGATAACCCTTCTGTGTCAAGCGTTGTAAAGGAGAGTGCTCCATCACAGGTAGCCCAAGCTTGGTTTCTGTGGTGTCCTGTTATAAGGAAATGTATGGAGATTTTATCAAAAATTTCAATAAAATCATTGAAACATGAAATAAAGCCTCGAAATTTTACCCGATCATTGAGAAACAGCACTTCTTTCGCTCTGCGTGGTTATTCTTTGAATTTAGCCCGTTTTAAGATTTTTTCCTGGTGGGGAAAAAAACTTAAAACGGGCTAAATTCAAAAAATAACCACGCAGAGCGAAAGAAGTGCTGTTTCTCAATGATCGGGTAAAATTTCGAGGCTTTATTTCATGTTTCAATGATTTCATTGAAATTGTTGATAAATCTCCATACATTTCCTTATATAACAGGACACCACAGAAACCAAGCTTGGGCTACCTGTGGTTCCATGAGACTTCAAGGTGAGCCACGATTCAGGTCTCGCGAGGGAGGTGTCGACAACCTATCAAACAGCATGTCAGCTCGCCCTCGTTATTGTACATTATTAGTTTCGTGATACAGTTTCAGTAGCAAATTTCCTGATGAAGTCAACCAATCACGACTTGTTTCAGTTTGACACACTATTTTTATTAAACTGGCCCTGTAAAGATTACAGGGATTATCGCTTCATGAACAGTTCACTATGATTACCTCTCTCGTTCCCTCGCAGAACATTGCACAGTGGGTTTGTGCTGTCTTGATCATCGGTAAGTATTCTATTTAACATTAAATATGTCCTTTCTCAAGAATTGTATTAGATGAATTAGTTTTGTACTAACTAGTGTAGCTAATACGCAAAGCATTGATAACACTATGACACTATGACTACATTAGACTCAATGGCCCATAAATAAAAGCCTTAATTGCGATTAAAGACTTGTATTCCCGACATTCCTGAACGCGGCGATCAGTACCGACAAGACCACGTTCCTTTACTGTTCCTAACACACCGTTATTTAAAGTGGTTTCACGTCAAAGAAAATTAAGTTACTTACTCTCTTCTCGAGAAAAAATAGGTATGTTCTCCATATCTTATTCTTGTTAATATTGGCAATCGGTTCACGTGGTCAAGCTATAGAACACTGACGAGGTTCAAAGCAGCGATCAATAATGCGAGTCGATCATAGTCATTAAGCGCACTACACCAGATATTTCAACAGCACAACCGAGAACACACCCCACTCAACCACAGCCCTCACCGGGTAGCATTTTTACCTGTACGTACATTTTCATGATTAATTTTCATTTACATTTTATAACTCAGCCTTTATTGCACAAGCTTCTCTGGTGACTGGTAAGTCATATTTTGGTTCATAATACTGGGGAGAACCTATTTTGCACTCAGTTGATGTAATGTTTTCAGAAAATCTATTACGTTCTATTGGCATTCTGTCTATCATATTAGGTTTGATTAAGTGCATGAATACATTACATCAACTACTTGCTACGTAGGATCTCCCATGGATATACTAGGCCCGCGTGGACTGATAATTCTGGAAGCATACCCGTCATTTACTGTCTCTACCTCTTGTAATACAAGAGCTACCTTCTCGGAGGAAGTGCCAGGGTCGATCAATCTCCCGAGCCAAAGGCACGACTATTGAGCAGAATTCAGTAAAATATGATAAATATTCTTGGTGGTAGAAAACTACTGCTATTGTCTAATATCAGTTTCACGATTGTTTACAGTTTCCTTTTCTCTCACAGCCTGTTCTGACGGTAAGACTAAAGTTCAAGAAAAAGCATCTCTCAAGCCTCGGTGGATGTATAAAGTACAATCTCCAGGTTTCCCAAACAATTATCCTCCCAACACCAACTGTTCCTGGACTTTCACTGCACCAGGAGATTACGAGCTTTTGGTTGCTTTAAGACACTTCCAGGTGGAACCTTCCAAGGAATGTCGAAGCGATTATCTGCATGTGTCATTTACTGACCACCCTATTCCTAACTGGCGGCGGTATTGCTCAGTTCTGTCTGATAACTACATCAACTCTTTACACTTGAAGCGTAAGATACATTTAGTGCCCTCTCAACGAATGACTCTTCTGTTTATATCTGATAACAGTTCTGAGTTCAAAGGGTTTGAAGGAGAAGTGAGACTCATTGCACCAGCACTTGTTCCTCCCAATAATAAAGGTAAGAATAGGTAGCCATATCTCTGAATACTGACGACATCATGATTATTACAAGATTATTGCTAAGACAAATAATTCATATATGTTTTGATGTTGACCCGTAGAGGAGTACTGTGTAAATCGTCTGAATGATACAAGTGGTACCTTTTCAAGTCCTAAACACCCTCATCCATACCCGACCAATATGTCATGTACTTGGCACATCGCTGTGCCTGATGGGAAAAAAGTTCATCTAAGGTTCACCTCATTTGATCTGGAAAATGCAACGAACAAGGATGGAGACTGCACCAATGATTACGTAGAGATTCGTGAGGGAGTCTGGGGCCGACGTGGAGGAATAATTCTTGGCAGGCTCTGTGGTAATAAAGATACTCGTAAAGTAATTGAGTCTCCCTCTAACCAGATGTGGGTTCGTTTTGTTAGTGACAATGATCCCTCTAACAAACACAAAGGATTTTACGCTGAATTTAAGGGTAAGTACATGACGTCATCAAACACGTGTCTATTTTGTTTATCACGTGACGGATCGATTTTTTTTTCCAGATTCAACGTGGAGTTCTGGATCAAGGTTTTTGTCATCGTTCAATTATATTTGTGTTGGAGTTATCTTCGTATTTATATGGTTTTAAATGAAGTCTATAGGTTATATTAGTTGTCGAGAGAAAGTGTAGCCGAGATAAGCAAGACGTTTGAGCTGTGCGTGTGTCCTCTGATATAAACATGGAGTTTTCAAACGTTTCGACCAATCAAAGCGCGCCTAGCATCTCAAATATTTTACAAATAGTTATATAAACGGTCAATAAATTCTTGATTTTATCGGTGTTTTATTGGATTATAATTTTAAAAGTTACATAAAAACGGAAGTTAACCAACACCAGTCCCAAAGGTAGACCTAACTAAACGAAGCTGACCAATCACCGAGCACCATGCGTACGTCAAGATAGTTAACCGCATAATCCAGTTAACAAAGGATAATATGATGTAATTGTAACATACAGGATTAACCTTAGCTCTTCACAAGTTAGGGAACCAGTAATTTGTTCAAGCATACCCGTTACCGATGGTAGCAAGTTAGAGGGGGTGGGGGTTGGATTGGAGGAGAGAAGAGATCGTTACACAGTTTATTGTATAATTCCAGTAAGTAGACTTGTTAGATAACCAACACCACCAAAGCAAGGATAACATCATCTATTCATCGTCCTGTTCTCGATTGCCTTCTTCAAGGTTTAGATAGTCTCTACTCTCCGAAGCAGCACCTGGTTTTAGCTTACAGTCCAAACTAAGAGTAACACACTGAAACTCGTCAAAAAACGTGACACTGTACAAACCAAAGCAGAAGGCTGACAACCACTCTCCGATGTTGCTAAGGACATGTACAGAGTATCCAGGGTCGTCTGGCTGCCAGTGAGCTACGGTATGTTCCGTCTGCTGGCGAAACGCATCATACGCTGCTACTTCAGCTATGAAGAAAATCGATCCGAACACTGTGATGATGCAGGTCAGAATAAGCCGTACAGCAAACAAAGGCACTGGACTCACATCGAGAAGATTCAGCTTGTAGGTCAATATGGTTTGTAGCCAGCAGTACACAGCTCCAAAGCCAAACAGAAGTACAGCACCGGTATCGTGAAAATATACCATGTTACTCTCCTGTCAATCAAATATATATATATATATATATATATATATATCAGTATCAAATATATCAGTACATGGCTATACTATGCAAGTGCATGGTAAAAAATGTAAAAATATACCATGTTACCATGTTAATCTCCTGTAAATCAAATATATATATATCAGTACATGACTATCAGTGTGAAATGTGTGATTAGGTGAATTTTAGGCTAGGACGTCAAATTCGTAATCCATTATACAAGAATGTTTGATTGGATACATAGAGATCATGGTGATACTGGCTTCATGTTTTTAATTTGATTGTGTGCGCGTGGGTTTCTGAATATCATCCCTTGCCCACCTGAAGTGACTGGGACAGGGGAAAGAAGAACGATAGATAAACCTACTTTTTCCCCATTAATGATTGATAGCCGAAACTTTTTTCATAAATGGTGTAATGAAATAGCTATCCCGTGACTCAGACACATCTCAGGCTTATTATCAAAGTTGGTTTTACTGGGTGAAAATAATACAGTTGATAAAATCGGAATACATTAATAAATAAAAAGGTTTAAAGATGGCGAAATAGTTTGGAGAAATCCGTCTATATCAGTCGCCGATAATAAAAGAAAGTCAATCAATTTTCCCACCAATAGTAAAATAAGGATTTTGAATTATTGCCGAAATCTGAGAAGGTTGTTGTGAAGATTTAAACAAAAAGAAAAATCAAATAAATGACATATAAGAAATCATAATAGAGGATTTAGTAAATCCGTATACTAGGTATTTACGGAAAACTTGCCTCTTGTGAAGGGAAATTTGCTATGATAGTACCTCCAAATACAGCCACCATTCCAAAGCACAGGGACAGCTTGTTGAAGCGTTCAAGCAGCGGATCAGTAGAAATGAATGGTTTGCTAATAATGCCGAACTGAAGATACCGAAGGAACATGTTTACGGCAAGAAGAAGACATGAAAAGTTGAACAGTTCAGAAAAGATGTTTGATTCTGGTACTTGTGCTCCTGTGTCGCTTATAGCTGGGACAAGAGGGTAGATATGGTCGAGTTTTACAGCAACTGTGTAGCACAAGGCGAAGGTAAAGCAGGTGAAAGTACACCAGAATATCGGCAGATAGCCACAGCCTAGCGAACGATCTTTGAAGAACATGCTTCACTTCCCTTTTAGTACTGACAATTATTCAAGTGAATTGATTCAATGATTTCAATGGGTTTTCATTTTGTAAGGCCTGGGAGAATTGAAAGAAGGGTCTAACTAGGAATATAAAACTAAGGCTTGCCAGGTTTTCTCCAGCATGTGATACGTATGCAAATGAGCTCCATCTAACGATAATGATGAAGTTACTATCAATATGATTGGCCGCTTAATAATACATTGTCGGTTTATTTTCAAACAAAATCCTATTCTTTTAATTCCTTCAGTACAAAATTAAATCAGTAGATTCTTTCTGATTTTTTTTCCTGACTTTTTTAAAGACATGTATCAGTTTGAAACAAAATTCTTTATCATTTGTCGAAAATAGGACGGACTTCAAGTTGCTTTTAAAGTGAGTTGATCAAAAATTCCAAGAGAACCTAATCAATAATTAATCACGTCCAATAATATTCAACACAAATTCTAGATTTTACATTCTACCCAACGAACGAACGACCATTGCACGCGATAGACTTCAATTTACTAACGTTCGATTTTTTGCATGCAGTGTGAGGACTATAAATGAATGTTGAATAGGGGAGAACTGATCGATTCATTCTGCTTGCCGTTCTAAATCCAAATACATATACACACTAAACTGAGAAGCATATATATTAAACACTATACTCAATCATATATCTGAGTCATGAATATTCACTGATGAGAACGATGTTTGGCTGAAGCAAAGATTTTATTGATTTAGCTGCAGGAATGCTAACTGTGGTTCTTAAGAGTTATCGAATGGATAAAATCAGGTTGATCATCACCATGACAACATGCAAAGTTGATTATGAGCGATTGTTTCTTCTCCTGTCCATACTGCAATGATAGTCATGAAGTCCCTGTACAAAACCTCCATCGGTTCTCTTGGGATTGATGGAGTTTGATGCCTAGCTGGAGGAATGGGAGTCCAGGGGTAATGGGAGTCCAGGGGTAATGGGAGTCCAGGGGTAATGGGAGTCCAGGGGTAATGGGAGTCCAAAGGTAATGGGAGTCCAGGGGTAATGGGAGTCCAGGGGTAATGGGAGTCCAGGGGTAATGGGAGTCCAGGGGTAATGGGAGTCGTGGGGTAATGGAAGTCGAGGGGTAATGGGAGTCCAGGGGTAATGGGAGTCCAGGAGTAATGGGAGTCCAGGGGTAATGGGAGTCCAGGTGTAATGGGAGTCGGGGGGTAATGGGAGTCGGGGGGTAATGGGAGTCGAGGGGTAATGGGAGTCGAGGGGCAATGGGAGTCCAGGTGTAATGGGAGTCGGGGGTAATGGGAGTCGAGGGGTAATGGGAATCGAGGGGTAATGGGAGTCGAGGGGTAATGGGAGTCGGGGGGTAATGGGAATCGAGGGGTAATGGGAGTCGAGGGGTAATGGGAGTCGAGGGGTAATGGGAATCGAGGGGTAATGGGAGTCGGGGGTAATGGGAGTCGGGGGGGTAATGGGAATCGAGGGGTAATGGGAGTCGAGGGGTAATGGGAGTCGAGGGGTAATGGGAGTCGGGGGAAATGGGAGAGAGGAAGGGAAAGACCGCTAATAACTAGAAGGTGAACTTGACCGAATAATAAGTCTGTAAAATGTAAAACACGTTGTATCCGCATTCTGATAATAATATGCATGCTTTACATAGAAAGAGAATAGTCAGCACGGCGCCCAATATTAAACACTTGTGCCAAGGTATTCACGCATAACTGGTTCAATAAATAATTTCCATATTCTAGCTCCCGAGTTCTTGTTAAAAGTCGAAAATTAAAGTTCGTGGAATGAAAATTATTGATTTAGAAAATGTGTGTGAATTCCTAATAAAAAAATCCTTGACAAGATACAAGTAGGAGGTTTTGAAGTTTTGAAAATGCCCCAAAACGAGGCCCTCCAGCGATAAACACATACAAAACTCAATATTTTGGATTTCTCATAGATTCCGTTGGTATTCAGTAAAATTTATAAAAACTTAATGAAAATGGTTTTCATGAAGTACTTAATCAAATAGCATTGATAGTTTCAGGTAAGAAAAGGTTCCCTCACTTCCTCTATACTGCATGGGTGATTTCATGACGTCAGTGGGGCAAACGTGTGGTCAGTGCAGGATTAACACGAACACAATTAATTCAGAATGGTTTAATTCAAAAACAAAACGATATAAATCCATCAAGACGGAAGTATCACAAACTACACTGAGTCGGCGTTGAGTCTATTAGATCAAGGTCAACAAGTACTTGTTTCTGGTGTTGAATGAAACCCTTTCTCGCCATACTAAGGCTGACGTACCCTCGTTTTAAAATTATGCCAAGGCTACTGTGAAACACTATTGTACAGGCCCCTACATAATGATGCACCAAGACTTAAAACATCGATGTGGCTGAGAAACACAGTACCTCACATAGTCTAAGAGCAATAATAATTCATTAATCATAAGATTGCGGGCATGGAGCTTCCCACATACATACAATAACGGATTTTTAAGAAAGCTGAAAACCTATTAGGAACTAGCAGAAAAGAATTTGTCTGGGAGAGGAAAACGAAGAGGAAGTTCTCGAGGTAAATGAAAATATTTTTGAAGACTGATTACAGCAAAAACGGAACATCAAGAAAGTATCCTATCCACGTGTAAGGCTAAAAAGGGATGCAGAAGTTCTCAGTCTTTTATTCCATCCTCTCCCCCCCTCCCCTCTCCCCCCCCTCCCCTCTCCCCCCGTGGGATGGTTTTGCTCCCAAGGCATCGCCAAGGGACTGGGTGTGGATAATATACGTCAGTAATGATGTCATGAGGTAATCCAGAGTTTGCACTGAGTTTTGTTAATTTAATAAGAAAATCATAGAGAAAAGATCGGAGATCCTTTGGAGAGTTTCAGAGATTTCTAGTTGATTTTGTTATCTGAACATCTTGTGAAATGTCAGAGCTGAAGTACAGCCAATAAGGAACCGGATACATAGAACATGTTTTAATGAGGTAATGTTTCCTGTTAAGTGAAATACACGTTGACAATTAAAGAAACAAAGGAATCTACCAATCACAATTGGCTATCACACATGGAAGACTTTTAAGTAAACAATTAACAGATCTCTTGATTACTGCTGATGAACTCTATCATCTAGCTATCCACTGATGACTCGTAACTTAGGTGTCCTTGATCATCCTATGAACATCCATAGACGCGAGTTAAGACTCTCTCAGTCTGAAAGATAGTAGTTAATCCAAGTACATCAAGTTGGTTGTAAAAACATCCAGACTGTGATAGCAACAATGCTATTCATGTGAATGTCAAGACCTACGAACTATTCAGCAGCTCGCGTTGAACAACTATGTTAGACTTAAAGGTAAGTAATAAACCGGTTATTTCCTTATGCGTGAATATGAACCTAACATGAGCTACGTACCAACCACTAGCTGTAAATATTCCTAAGATGATCAATGGTCTGTTACGAGAGAATGCCTCCATTCTCAACAACAATTAACACGATGTTTATTCAACGAAAGGAAAAAGAATAGTCGACATACTTAGAATAACACAGAATAACCACAGACAAAACTCATGATAGTTTTTCTTTAGTAGAAAACCTTCTAGTTTAGCTCAGTGTGCATTACTCTAGTGATTTAAACACACAGCATGACTTGTGTTGCTCTACTCACTAGGTGCCGGTCTGTATGACATGTAATGTTTATTAACTGCCATACAATCTATGCATTACAATATGTACCAAGAATTAAAGTCAATCGTCTTGAAAGGAAATTGTGCTCGCTCTATTGTTTAGAAGATGATATATTTTAATGTGTAATGATGACAGAAATATGACGAAAATTGTTGATTAAGAAATGAAAACATAAAGGAACACCGCAACAAACCAAGGTATTTGAGGTATTCTTAACACGACCACCTTGTTTTAACACATCAGTGGAAGCAAGATTCTCTCAATATATCTGATGTATTAAATCCAGCATCTTTATATGACGCTAGTACGACACTAGTATGTCACTAGTAAGAGATAGCTGATTGTAAAGGAAAAATTTTAGGCTAATTTTATCGGAGAAAATACACCCATAACATAAAGTAACAGAGTATAATAAAATTTAACGAAATAATGCGACGCCACTAACACTTTTGTTTCTGCAAAACGAATCTACATCTTTGAATAATATACGAAAAACAAAAACGCCTATAAATAACATAATTATTCGATTATGAAGCATGATTGTACTTCCCTTCTATTCATCGGTGCTTCTCTTTCATTCAGTAACATTCATATTCTGTGTTGTTCTGCTATATTCGATTATGAAGCATGATTGTACTTCCCTTCTATTCATCGGTGCTTCCCTTTCATTTGGTAACATTCATATACTTCATGATCACGTGACTGTATCCTTCGCTTTCTAATTTCTCAGTTTCAGATCTTAATGATCACGTTATCAATGCTCACGTGATCATCATGTTCATCTGATGATGTCGAAACGTCAATCACTACTATCGGCTTATTTTTCTAGTAGAATCTTTTCCTGAATTGTTACTCATTCACGTTGTCTGTATTCATGATCATCAATATACAGACTCTTCCAAGTCACTTCCTGACTGCGTGATTAACCTGATAGCCTTAAGCCCCGTTTACACTGGCGATTTTTGCGGTGATTTTTGCGGCGATTTTTGCTCCGATTTTTGCTCCGATTTTTGCTCCGATTTTTGCTCCGATTTTTGCTCCGATTTTTGTGGCAATTTTCGGAAATATAAAATCTTTTGTCTCATCCTTCAAAAGAGACATTCGTTTAGGAAAGTCTTGGTATCCTAAAAAAAACTTTACGAGTAAATTCTTTACCATTATTTATTATGGACAAAATCGCAAAAATATCGCAGCAAAAATCGCTGCAAAAATCGCTAGTGTAAACGGGGCTTTACATACCTACATCCTTACATAACCTTATTGGCCATGACTCTCATAGCAGACTTCTTTTCTTCTATATTCATACGAGGTTTCCTCTAATCGTCGATAGTTTGGCTGGGTGTCGATTAGGGTTGTCCAAGGTCACACTAAGTCATAACAAATCGTACCGATTAACTGCATTGATCTCTAGACGAAACAGGTGGAAGACGTCGCTATGCGACCAGCGACAAGAATAGAGTAATGTATTCTTGCTAAATATTCACCAACCTCCTGATCCGTACCAGAACATAACCGATTGCCGTGCATGTATGATTGATATTCCATAGTTGTTTCGCCTGACGTACAAGTGTCGTTAGTTTAATTCAGCAGTATAAATGATTACCTAAAAAGGTCGCATAACAAATACTAGTGATATGCATGGCTGAAGGATTGTTCGCCGGTTCGTGTTTTTGAAGCCAGTGATCGCGCTAACCTGCGACTGATAACTTGCTGTGGTCTGTACAAAATGAGGCAGCACGATAGCAAAACGAAAGTCAATGGTTGTCTGCCCTTTAAGTCCACCATGTTATTTCAACCACAAATTAGAAAAACTAGTAGGAAATACTTGATGAAAGAACAGATGAAAGAACGGGATGGCGCCAAGCTTTTGTGTATGGTAAGGTATTGATTAGAACTACATGTCCGCTAGTGACTTTTATGGCTCTCTTGGAACACTTGCCGCACACGGTACTGGCACTGGATCTGTCGTTACATCCACTCGTCAGTAGAATGAATCTAAATAAACTGACTTTAATTTTTGAGTCATTTAAATGGATTGAAGGGAAGGCCGGATTATTCTGTCAAGTCCTATATAAGACTTTCAGTATCAGGGTGAATTTTACTCATATCCTAATATTTTAAATCAGTATTAGCCCGATATGGATGTTTCTTCAATCAACGAATCGTTCCAGTTTAATAGAAGTATTTTAATAGCTTATTTTGGATCAGCTATGTCGTCGTAAAAGGCTAAAACCATGCTCTACTCGAATAATATTGATTCAAAACATTCGAAATCTTTTTGTATGAGTAAACTGTTGAAGAATCGTTAGATCGTTCGCGTTATTTTTGTATGTGTTATCGTGAGTTGAGACTGATCTACATCAATAATACATAACTGTCCACGGCTTGAATCAGTAATATATTGGCTTATGAACGAATGAATACAACAATCACCATCAAGAGTGTTCTAGTTCGCTTTTTATTTTCAATATTCATTCTCGTTAATTTATCAGTACTGGTGTAAAATAGCTGCACAATTTTATAGTATAGATTTCATGCAACATGGCATAAGTTATTGAGATACTTTTACTTATTTTATTCTAATCCCACTGAATCTGTACATTCATGAATTCTAAATCAGCCGGCACATGCCTTCCTGAAACAGAAATAAAGAGTTCCCCAAACCAATCAGTGCTATAAAAATCCCTAATGACAGCAAGTGATGAAGCACTATGATTGGTTGGTGCGTCAATGGATACCTACTCACAGATATACTTAGATTTTAATACCAATTGATGACGTCATACGTCTATGAATATCCATACTTGTTACCAATATAGCGGTGTAGCTATACTACTCATTACAAATGTTTTCTAATGACTGTTTTATTGTTAGCGGATGGAGGCAAGTACCATTACCGAGAGTGTATCATCACCTAACATTATCCTTGGTAGAAAATCCTCCCCTCCTTCACCATCACCAAGGTTTCTCATGCCCGTCATGTCACCTGTTGATTCTGATGATGAAGATTCTTATGAAGACATGCCTACCGTGACCAAGTATCAAAGTGAAGGGGATATCAAAAAGGTAACCCTGTTTCTTCAGTCTCCCCTTGTACATGCCTGTGTTTCTATAGCTACTGTTTGCCCAAACCCTCCGCGCGTACAAATGAGGAAAGAGTAATCCTCCCTATATGCTGTAGTTGTGGAGTGTACTATTATACCGAAATAACAAAATGGATGTAAGCCACGGTTAATCAATCAATCGATTTATTTGTACTTTAAAGTTACTATGATATAATTAAATAAATTAAGTACAACAGATTAAAAGTAAAGACCATACTAAATGTTACTAAAGAATTGCCACCTTATGCAAATGTCTACTACACTTTGTAACATTATACCATGTGCGCGTCATCATCGTTTGTCAAATATAAAAACAAACCTTTTTTAAAAACCTTTACGCATGACATTGTGCACGACCGAAATGAGTGGTCTCATTAAGATTGAACCACAGATAAACAGTCCCCTACATAGATGTTGACCAGTAAAACATTTATTGAATATGGTATAAACAAGGCTTTGTTTTTAAAGGAATCCGTAACTCAGTAAATATTGTTAGCAGGATAACCGTTTATCAGTGAATGACTTTAAAATATCTGTAAGAAGTGTGACATAAAGAAAATGAATAAGATGATGAAAGAAATAAAATAACGAAATAAATGAATGGAAAGAAAAAATGACAAAGCACTGCCAGATGTTCATAACTTGAGATTATTGTGATGAATGGATGTGTGAAACTAAATGAACGAACGAACGAATGAATGAATGAATGAATGAATGAATGAATGAGCGGGAAAATGAATGAAAAAATGAGTGAATGAAAGGATGAAAACAAGAAGTCATACGTGACGAAGGAAAAAATCACTACGAGAACAAAACAGTATTGACTATATTACTGAGCTGATTGAAACATGTAGATGAGACACGAGATCTTCAGTTATATCAGGTAGATTGAGAAAGACAAGTATAGTCGTTAATGGGCCATGGATGTATTTATCATAGGAGTTCACTTATGAATAACTGAGGCCAAAGATTCATTGGTCTTTAGAGTTGCTAATATAGCAGACAATTACCTCTGTGGTCATTTTAATTCTAACCCGACAACAATACTGAGAAACCTAGTATTTGTACCACTGACATGCACGCCACGGCTTGACAGAACGTCCATGTTGGTCGGACATGAGTAAAGGAAGTGGGGGATTTACACTCAAAGCTTTGTTCCGTTTTCTTCCTGGGTGATGGGAAAGACAACAGATGACAAGCCTATTTTATACATGTCTAAACGAATTACCATGGAATAACTAAATCTTTCCTAATAATACTCCAACTGCGACAGATTGACACTAGTACGGGAATGATAAAGTCAGATCGTGGGGATCTTTTCAATTGCATATACACTTGGGCGCTGTACGTAAAACAATATGTGTGCATGTATATGGATTTTAGTATTGTCGGTCGTGTCAGTGCCGTATGAGGCGTGTAAAAAGTATTTTAGATTTCACCTTTTCTCTGCTTATCGAGTCGAGTAGGAGAAAACTCAGGGCCCCTAGATAAAACTGGACGTCAGTGACGTCTAACCACACTATAGTAACAACAGACCCACTTTCTCACGAGGATTACAGACTGTGGTTTTCGATATCTGAACCAGAAACTCTCCGCTATTCACCAAAACCGTACCGTTTAATCACTTTTATGATGAACTAAGTGTCAGCACACTTCAGAAGCACACCTTTCTTTTACCTGCTGTAGGCTCATTTAGGTATTTTGTGTGGTGTAAACGGCTAAAGGACTAGCTTTTAACTCGTAAACCACACCAACTACTAATATACTCTCACATCATATCACAGTAATAGACATACGTATACCACTATTCTTTATGCATAAAGTTGCCACTTAAAATTAAGGCGTTTCCTTTTGTTACAATAAGAAAATTTCCTGGTCAGAAGTACAACATTCCATACCGATAACCATACTTCCGTCAGTACTCTGCCGGCCTACCCCGAGTATATTTCACTCCCGTCCTCCACCCGGTACTTATTACAGAGTAGTTATTACTACTGTTCTTCATGATAGAATAGTCAGACCCAAACCCAACACTTATTAAATTGTTTTTCTAGAATGAGTCAATGAAACGCTATGATAGGTCTGATAGCAGGGGTCTGCAAGCGCAATCAGATTTTCAGTATCACACACATCAAAGGCCTCTAGAATCTGCGATGATCAGCGCCAACCACGATAGCCGGATTATTTATCTATGGTTTTCTCTTTTGTGGTTACAGCTATCAACTCTTGAAAGAGAAGAGAACTCTAGTCGCCTTCAAGGTAAGACCAGAATAGTCTTATTGAAATTGATATTGATATTGATATAGATCACTTTATCTTGTGAAGTACTAACCAGTTAGTTAGTTAGTGCATAGTATTATTTGTTAGCCACACACGGTACGATTCATGGCGGTTAGTTTTCATTAGTTAATTCATATCTCTAGAAACACCTGCGGCAATATATAATGGGGTTCAATTTCACCGGAAGTGAGATGTACTGCCGCCATTTTGATTGAAAGAACGAACGTGCCTTGACTTTAATTAAATAACTGGTCTGTTACGTCGATCACTAGACTGCACCATTTCCGATACAAGTGGTTTGTCATTTAAAGCGATACGAAGCGCTCGAATTTGAATGAATTTCTTTTCAAAGCGGTTCGTCAGTGAGTACTGACCGATGAACAAAGAAAGAGAATAAACTAACCAAGAGTTTACTCAATACTCGAATGAATAGAATGGATTGTCTGGTGTGGACCAAATACTTCCACAAAGGTCATCATTACAACTTGTGTAGCGCTTTCATTACGTCTTTCGACACTAAATATGGCCAGATATCTTTCTTTTGCGAGGAAGAACAAAAGCAACAGCATCACTTACAAGGTTAGTTAGTTTATGTTAGTTATTTAGTTATATTTATCTGTTTTGATCTTTAGTTAGCTGAACTGATTTGATAAGATTAATCATTAGTCACGGCCTCACTGATGAACCCATGTCGGTGTACTGACAGCCCTCCCCTCTGCATTACTAGATTCATTATAATTACATCTATTGAATTGCAGTATTACAGTTTAATCTTGAGCTCTATTTTGTATCTGTGAGAACGAACCCTAAGATTTTCAAATATCTGAAGGTAACTCGCCGCGGTTAATGAGCAATTTATTTATAAAGAAAGAGTCATATTATACCTGAAGATTATTACACAATCTCTGCTTGTTAAACCCTAAAGAAAGAAGTATTTAGTCTATTTAGACCTTTCCTTTTCTCGAGTGTAAAACTCAGTAGAGCAAAAAATTCTTTTTTCCCCCCACAATAACTGCAAACATGATCTTCCCTTGATGGAGTTCCTAATTAGGTTGGTGGGTGTTGCATGCAGCACGTCTCTCCTGACACTCCTTTCGAGTTTATTGAACAATTCAAAAAACTGTAACAAAAAAGGCAATTAATTAAAGTAAAACAAAACAAACTATAAAGAAGAAAAAAACATTTAGAAGAAAAAACAAAATCACCGCAGTTGAGTGATTGTGATGATGTTTTCCCGGTGTTTTGTAAACTAGCTTGGATTTCCCATTATCGATGACGGCACACAGCGCTTAAACTACGATAATGTAAATGGCAATTCTACAGCTGACGGAAAGATAATATGACTTAAACATGATGAATACGGTGTCTCTTCTTGGAAAGATTGAGCAAACGACGCACTCGAGATAGCAGAAAATCGGTGTTACTTGCACGTAATCCGCGCGTCACATGATGTTCTGTATACCATAATGATCCATGATGAGTAGTAACACATGTAGGATAACTATAATGGATTAGTTTGGCTGTCATCAAATGTTTTAGAGGAATGACTGACTGATAGTATTGCATCGACTCGCCGCTAAAACATTTCTTCTCGTTCAATGTTAGAACAGAGAAAGATGTCGATAGTCATGTAACTCGATGATTAACACAAAGAAATTTTTCAAGAGATAGTGAGGGTTTGATTAAGGCTGGGTAGTTAGATGTGAGAAGGGTTTATAACCGATAGATACTGATACCGCTATCATTTACGATTATTTTATATCTCTTCATTTTTTGTTGGTAATCAAATTAGCTTGTTGTAAAATGGCTTTGCCTTATCGAGGGACTGATTACTGACAAGTACTGAGATAAGCTGTGTGGCTTCTTTATAAAGAGAAGAGCGAAGCACGATTTGATTTCGTTCAGTATTTGTTGAGCATCACACGAGAATTAACCAGTAAAAATGCTCAAGATACATACTCACTGCCATCTTGACATCCTCACCATCTGCAGATGCAAATTCCGTGTTTCTCCATGGAAGTCAACTTCACCAAAGGTCCCTAACTCTCTCTTCTATGAAGGTATATTATATATAGCTAAACTAAGCACTAGAGTCAGTAGTGTCATAGTCAAGATCCCCAACTCTCTCTTCTATAAAGGTATATTATATATAGCTAAACTAAGCACTAGAGTCAGTAGTGTCCATCAATTCATTTACTGCTAGCCGTCTCATTTACGACTCAAAGCGTCGAACCAAAGTTTTCTCCAAAGTAAGACTTCCTAATCAGGATAAAGTCCTATTTCAAGGAGTATAGAGGATATGAGTATGTGATAAGAAAAGAATCTTTGACAAAAATGTGAGATTCAGAGAGCCATAAAATGAGAGTCCATAGCGATGCCTGAAAGAGGCACGGAAGACGATAATAGACTAAAATTTAATGCAATTTTAGGAAGACAATTTTTCTCTTGTTCTTCGTGATCCCTCAGGTGATGGTAGATCACCAAGCCGGGGTAGGAAGGTATCAATCACGTCATCTGTTATCTCCCAGGTTTTCAAGTGGTGAAGATATAGTCTAGTCTAGCACGGTTCATACACGGGTTCAGCCCGCGGTCAGTACCAACAAGGTATAGAGGGAGGGTATGAGGAAGAGAAGGTGGCTTCAGTTACCACATCAGGCATGCGACAGTCGGCACCAACTGCATGAATGTTGTAGTTATGTATAATACCCACAGCAATCTTCCTCATCAATATTATCGATTTGTGCACTAATCCCAGTGATTTAATATGATGTGACACTACCAAGGTTCGAGCCGACATGCGAGAAGACCGCCGACCGGCCTTGAATCAGTGATGCAATCATCATCATCATCATCAATCAAGTCCAATGATCGTTATAAGCACTGTTGATATATTATAGGGTTAGGTCAACGTCTTACTGAGCAAATCGTTTGATATAAACACATTAGAACCAAAGGACACCGTTGTGAATAAGTTTTATTATTCAAACAAATATAAGAATAAATATTTTGTTAGAAGTAGGTGATATTAACGAATGTCACTGATGGATGTTAGATCCATAATCCTTACACTTTACAATAACACAGGACCCCCAGATTACTTGTAACACTGATGAACATATCTTTAGTGAATAGTATCTAAACACCTGTCCAATGTTATAAGTGTTTCTTCTCAGATAATTGAGCGATAGCGGCTAGTTGATGTCGCGATGTATTTAAGCCCGCATGTTAGAGGGAATAGTTAACAGTATCCCTATTCTCCACCTCCCTATCCCCTCATCACCATCCTGTCCCTACAGCGTAAAGTCATTGTGTTACAAAATCTGATTCTAGAGCCATTCGTGATAAGCGTGTGTGACAGTAGGGGATGGTGAAGTTGGGTACTAGGCATGTCCCCTACCCCACCCCCATATCAGGTGGGTATACAAAGGCCGGTGTGTTTAGTTTCTACATTCAGGTTAGATAAGCGATCAAGCGGCCCGTCGGAGATTCGGCCATGCAGAATGGACGCTTAACTGCAGAAGATTAACACAATACCTATAGCTTCAATTACTGGCCAGTTATCGAGGCTATGGCCACTTCTGATGCAATACAGACACCACGCCGCTGCGTCGCAATTCTGGGTTACCGTAGTGTATTGTTTACACAGTCTTTACGGTGGATTCTGAAAGTAAAGAGGCATGTTGGGTATTTTGACATTGAATGGGTAGATCCAGTCACCAGGGTGTATTACGGGGCGGCCGGACCGTGGGGGGGAAGGAGGGGGGAAACTCCGGGTGTCGGAAGGGGAGTAGTGACTATAATAGTCAGTCGTCGCGTCCGTCAAACATAGAATAAATTCTGATCGTTTGTTGAGCCTCGCTTGAAATATCTGACTGGGAGTTCGCACCAGACTGGCCAAAGAGGCGAGCAGAAATTCTACTTATAATAACTATATGTAAAGGGCGGATTGGGCCCTAGCTAAATTGTTGTTGGTCCAATGCAGTAGGAATATAAGCTGAGTTTTTAGCGATAGCGACTAGTCGCAAGTAACAGTAGGATTATTAACTTGGAACAAAGTGAAAATGTCAAGTGGAACTATGTCATCCAGACAACTGCAAACACAGTAATTAAAGTATCTAAAGAATTTACGTCTTACGGCGGGGCATATTAGGCAGGTTTTTTATGTTGGGAAACGTTGTGAGCAAAACTATCGTGATAATACCTGGAATCCACTCTGTTAATGACAATCTATTAGTGTCAAAATGTGATACTTGGATTCGTATTGGTTGATGTGGTTATTACTAGTATGTAGACAGATCAGATCTGCTGAAACACTAATTGTCTGATGATAGTCCAACTAATAGAACCCTACTTGCATGTGCGCATATGCGACGTACTTAGGGAGCAAGGGTGGGATCAAGCCAGAGGGGGGGGGGGGGGGGGGGGGGGGGCTATGGGGGGGGGGGGGGGGGGGAGGGGGGGGGGGCTAAGATTCATTATGTCTACTTTCTAACTACTACCCAGCCTTAATATCCTGCTTAATATATGGGGCTTGGGGGGTGATACTCCCTCTAAGGCTCCTAACTAACTATTACTTCTACTAATCTTTAATAACTTAATTAAACTTGTATTCTCTTAACTCGACGATACATATATAAGCTCACTCTACTTTTCTATAATCTTTACTCCTCTGGGTACTAAATAATGCTACTAAGGCTCTTAAGGGATCTGAGGGGCAATCTATAATTTACTAACTAATTCTATACTTTTATCTGCTCATGCGGGCCCCACTATGAATTTCTCTAGCCTGCGGGCTTGTAGCATAGGATTATAGCATAACACTATAACGTTATATAACAATTAACTTTTAACCGACTCTATAATTGAGGTTGTCCGCAGGAACCAACGGGAAGAAAAAAACAATAAAAAAGATCCAATTTAATTTTATTATTTTTCAGTTTGTTTTGTTTTTCTTGCTGAAGGAGGGGTCCCTGGGATCATGGAGTGAGATCAGCCCGTTTGAGTGGAAGGAGGTGTTTGGGGAGATGTAAGGTTGTGAACAGGTATACTTCTCCTAATGTGATCAATCTGCAAAGACCTCTATCATGCTAGGCAATGGCTGTGCAGAGCACACCCTTTGAAGTTTTTTCTCTCTTAAAACAAACCCTTTCAAGGACCTTTTATCAAGAGGTCTTGGAGTTTCCACCCCTTATATAATAAAAAAACAAAGGGAGTAGGTTCTGGAACGTACAAAATTAAAGTACAAACGCCCCCTGCTAAGCTACCATCTAATATCGAGTACGAGTTCACTCAGGTTTTTCTAGTTTTATCGGCTCTATGATTACGCCTCTGAGAGGATTGCCGGAGGAGTGGCTTTCCTTCTGGCCAATGAAACTCATTCATAAGGCAACAAAGGTATTGTAATTTTTAATACTGAGGTGTGGTTTTTATATATAGAGATCAAGTGTGAAGTAGTTTGATGATAAAGTTTTAGAATGTATAGGCTGAAGGTGTCATCGATGATCCCCCACCACGACCATAATGAATATCACTTCTTGTTTACACTGGGGTCCAAATGAGTAGGTGATTCTTGTGTTATTCGTTAAGGATAAATCACAAGATTACAGCCAGAATACATTGACCAACCCAGATAAAGACTTAGACTCACCCTTTCAGTCTAACCAGTATTATCACTACAGGATTAGGGAGTCTTTTCAACAATGGTCTTTGCGATAGCTAGATAGACTAAACCTTTCATCTCTAACAGTTATCTCACTACACGGATTTTTAGGGGTTATTCTTCAACAAGTGGTCTCCTTTCCGATATCGGTTAGTACAAGTAGTACTAGCTGCTATATCGATAGAATATCCTCCATTTATTGCCTAGAGTAGTCTATTAGTAACGCCGATGACGTACATAGGGACAGGTGTGGTCAGTAGATTTCGTACAACATTTAGTCACTATGTGAGAATAATTTATTGTCGACATATTTAGTACATTTTGATCGATTCCTAATTTTCGACGTCTTTATACTTTAATCTAGCCATCACATCAGTGTTCGAAAATATACAGCCAGGAAATATATTAGGAGATGTTGGGGGGGCGGCCAGGGGGTAATCTAGCCATCACATCAGGGTTCGCAAAGTTGACAGCTAGTTAAACATATTATCTAGGAGTATGTTGGATGGCAGACAGGGGTATCTAGCATCACACAGTGTCGCAAATATACAGCAGGAAAATAATATAGGGTAGTTCGGGGGGGGGGGGTGGGGGGGGGCGGGGGGGGGGCATGGGAGTGATCATGCCATCACATCAGTAATCACCAAGGCTCAAGCTAACGATCCTGTAACAATACTTTTTTAACAATCTAATGAATTCAAGTGCTACAGTAGGAGCTTATTAAAAAGCATCGTTTAAGACATGACGGAGTGAGCAGCAGGTTTATTTATTCGGTAAAAGAGGAAATATGCTAAACCGGACGGGGAATGGAAAAGCTCGACTTTTTCCCCTAGCGATAACTGATGATCGTCACAAGACAGGACTACAACTTCCTTTGCTCTCTAGACTTCGACTTTGTGCTACGAGGGTGGATATTAATTTTAGACTGTGATTGTCAAGTATAGGAACCTTAATGGGCTTTTGTAGTGGGAAGTGGCCAAGCTCTATGACAACCCTTTTACTAGACTAGACGTATATGTGTACCGTGTCGTAAGAATGCGGTTTTGTACTTTAGGACTGTTATGTAACCATGAGGTCATCTTATAGTAACCATCTCTAACTAGAAAGGACATATTGCTTACCGATGTTAAGAAGGTTATACTATGGACTGTAGGTCCCCTGAATGTAGATCATCTCTCTATAGACATGACAATAATTTGTTGACCCGACGATAAAAGTATTACTAGTGTCATGATTAGATGTATCACAGAGTGTAACGGTACAGATGGCTTCCAAGTAATCACTTTACATATCTCACACTCTTGTAGAATTTTATGTACAAGCACTTATACAGACGACTAGTCCTCAGTCTAATATGGTGAGACATTACGTATATCGTAGACATGATCTATTGCGGATACCATCTAATAACACGTCACGGCGTGGTCGTACGAAAGGTGTTACCCTCCGCATTTTATAGCGTTGTTATCATTCATTCAAGTACAGCCGCCCAAGGAACACCAGGTGGCTAAGGCAAGTATTCACAGGGCAGATAGGCGCACTGTCATCGACGTCAATCATTTCATACATTCTTTCGTTACTGTCCATTTTAATCACGAAAAATTAACAGAGTTAATCCCATCTGTAAACAAAAAGTAAGAAAAATTATTACTTTCTACAACTTTAATGCAGATTTTGATTGGTTAATGAAGTAATAACAGCAAGTCTACAGATAGGAATAATTGTCGGCATCGCTGCCAGAGCGGTATTTTTTACAAAAGGCACAGATTGAGATTAGGTTTGGAGTCTCTGGGCGCGGGTTGAAATATGGCAAACACCTAGAAAAAGAAACTTAGCCTGTGATTGATGTAACTGCTAGTATGCATCAGTTATGTAGCATCGATGTGGTCCTTGGTTTTTATTTTAGGAGTAGGGACCGTTGTGCCGGGCTGTCTGGAAAACCCTACTTCATCTAAGCAAGACATCTAGAAGTAATTATATCTGTTATATGTGTTCCAATGTTGGTCTCCTTGAAGTGGCTTTAATGGTCGTTCTTTGCGGTGTTTTCCAGGAAAGGATGAAAGTATCAAGTGTAACCACGTTAAGCTGAGACTGATGTATAAACTATACCCATCACACTATGATCGGCTAAGTGATTATATAAATCTGACCGAGGAAAATGACTACTGTATTCCGATCATTGAGTCACTTTATCAGCAGGGAGTGTCCAACCTGGAGCGTAGATTGAAGTATGTTGCATTAATGAAGCGAAGATCCTTGACTCTATGTGATTATACATAGCGTATCTATACTGCTTATAATGAAACATATAAAAATAGAAACTATTCGTATTATTTTGCTTCATCGATGGTGACATAAAACTTACAAGCCGATCCTAATTATCAGGTCTTTAGAGAGTTAATGTCAAAAGGATGTTGGTGAGACTCAAGGGCGGGGAACTAAAGCTAGCCATGCAGCCAGCCCTTCACAGGAGTTTTGTGACCAGCCTTGTAGACCAGTACATGGGAGGTGGTAGGTATTACTGACGGCATAACCCACCCACCATAGATTAAAATAAGTACGTCTGGCAATTGAGTCTACTAGTTGGCATGAATCGAGGACCATGAACTTACCTGTAAGCTGGTCTAAGGAGAACGAAATTGTCAGAACAAGTTGTACACTTTCAGATCACGATTCCGTGGCCCCTACCGAGGATGCACAATGAGGGCCTGGCCCGTTACACTAGTATATCACCAATGGTATTTATTAATCACAGTTATTTAAAAAAGATTAAGTAGGAACCTAACCAACTAAGTGGATAACAATAGAATAGCACGCGTTACGGATTAGGCATTAAGAACTAGTGTTCGTATATCAGACCTATGTTCCGCTCCCAATATGGAAATAGTTGATTACTTAAGAAAGATTAATTAATATAGTCAAGTCAGTCACAGCTAGTAAACAATCCAGTAGTAGCCCATTTAAATAACCACACCCTTGTCCCTGTTTTCCATGTGAGATCCATTACCACAACAAACCTAACGTTAGTCGTTGGTTATATCATTTATCATTATTAAGCAGATATCTTTGTCACTTTTGGATTAGTTTCAACCCAATTTGAAAAAGAGTTTTACTAGTGTATTAAAACAATATTGATGTATTGTTTATCACTATGGTAATCGAAATTTTGAATGATGAACATCGTCGGGTTTATTTTTTCAGCATCAGAAGGGAACATTTTATCTATGTATGAACAAGAAATAATAATATTACGATCATCACTCGATACGAATACTCTAGTAAAATGAGAGACAAAGAATATCTTCTGGTTATAGTTATTCATAATGTTCAATACAATCAACTATATAGATCCAATTTATTCATGCCGCGGAAAAATATTAGTACGAGGTTAGGAAGAAATGTTAACCAATGCCGTCAGTGTTCATACGTAATGGTCTGGTGAAAGTTAAGCAGTATAATGTTCAGGTAATAAGACTCCAACAAATAACCTTACACCCCACAACAGTATTGAAATTAGAAAAGGAGGGGAAAGAAGAAAGAGAAAAACCACAAGGATGAATGTACATAGTTAGTTTTTAGCCGTTGAAATAAATTGTTTAATGAATCGTTAGGATCCCTAGCCAAAAGAGTGAAAGAGGAATGCAACTCTTGGAAAGCAAGAGTGCCAAGTATAGTGCCGAATCTTATGTTACTTTGGGGTGTCTTAAGCACTTTCTTCTTTAACCAGTTGAAAGAGACATGAGAAATAATCCACAATTAAAACAAATCAAGATATAGTTTAAGCATACTGATTAGTTTAAATAACTCGGGTATCTTGCCTATAACTTTTTCCACTTCGATGGATGTGTGTTAGACAATAGCATTTGACTTGAGATATGGGGTTACATGGAAATAATCGAACCTTGAGCATTGTATAGTGTACCTCAAGCATGCTGTTGAATTGCGGTAGATCCATAGTTGCAAGGTGTCATTAAGGTATAGTCTGGTGTCATGATATGGGCGGCCATGCAAATTCAACAATCTTCAGGAGCATATGTTATATCTCCATTGAAACGACCACTAATAGAGTGACAGCGGCATACATTACACAATTGTCCACACACAGTGGTTAAGAGCCTCGAGAAAGGTCAAAACATTACAAGGTTTAATTATAGAATCGTTTTAGACGTCAGGTGAGTAGACAGGATGACACATAAGTGAACACCAATGAGTTGACTCTCCTAGATAGTACCGAGTAATACGTTCTCTGTCTTGGGGGAGAGGATGAACAGCTTACAAGTCAGGTTTTAGAAGTGTCGCTCGGTGATACATTGCATCAGTTTCGCGGTTCCTAGTCTTCTTTAAGTTAACACCTGAGCCTAAGCTGCTCCGTAGGATATTTTCTATAGGAAAAAAAACAACTGAAAACATTGGCTACAATACGGTCATCACGGAACGATCCCGAAGCCGGCGCTCTTTACAGTGAACATCTTTTTTCGTGGGGAATGGTAGTTCTAATCGACCAACAGACAGAACCCAAGAAGAGACGAGCAAAATGCTCAAACGATTCTTAGAGGTAAGACAAGTCGAAGGGTCCGTCAGAAGTCGGTACAAAGAAAGTGTCGTCATCGCCATCGTATTACTGTCGAAACGGTGGGAGGTAAAATTATAGGCCTATATTTTTCGTGGCTCGTCTGCCCGCGCAATGTCTAAGGTTAATTGATTTTATACAGGAAAACATTGTTAGATACCTTATTGATTCTATTCGTTAAATATCGGCTATTTGTCCAATATATGTTATACCCTTTCACACTCTGTTATCGTCCTACACAAGCCGATAGACGAGGCTTGTGTATTTTCATAGGGTTTCATAATAGTTTTGACATAGTCTAATGCACCCGACAAGCGATTATTGTGTTAATAACCGTATTTTCTGCTAAACTACGGCAACGCTACAGATCAAATTGTTTGTTCTACTGAACTGAGATAACATTATGAAAATTTGTTGGTCACCCGATTTTTGGAGTTTCATTTGTATGAAATAATCAGTATATTGACAAAATGCAAAAATACTGCCAAGTATGGGGACACTTGATACTCACTTATAGTTAACGACTATTGCTTGAATTCTTTATCG